>BMAV01004013.1:262382-345163 GCA_019973955.1 Trichonephila inaurata madagascariensis
TCTTTTTTTCTGTCTTTGTTTTTGCTGTTGGGAGTTTTTCCCCTATCCAACACCTGTTGATCCACCTTGTCCTGGACTGCCAACCGTAAGGAAAGGATAGTGGAATGATTTAACTACTCTTGTTCATTTCTTACCTCACAGCACACACACACACACACATTATAGACCAACCAACCACCTTCCCTTTTATAAATTAATAGAATAAATTAATTAAATCTTTTGCAATTGAACATCAGTGGCATAATGGGGAACATTAGCCCTCCCCCTCCTACAAAACCAGGTTGTGGGTCCCAAGTTGAATCTTGCAAAGGGCTGCAAAACCAAAACCTTTGAGCCCCCTTAGAATCCTGCCCTCCGAATTGCGGGGTGTACGCTACGCCACTGGTATAAACTGTTTTCAACTTGTTAATTATCATCTTTTTCCTCGCTTATCGCTTTACTATATTTTACTTTCAGACATCCTTATTCTTTGTTGAGTCACTGCCATTGTACTGGTACAACAAAGGGGTTTCCTTCGAGCTTTGATCATTGCAAAATCATTAATAAGATCATTGTAATCAGTTTCCATGGTAATAACCTTTTGAGTGCATAGCAGCATCAAACTGTTAAGCTTTTAATTTTTCATAGTAGATCTCATTTCATTCTTTACTGTCTAAAGGGCAGAAATGTTTCTCTCATGACTCGCTAGGCGGTGGTACGTTAGCTATAATTTTAATTTTTTCTCGTTTTCCGTCATCTAAATTTTTGCGCCCCCAAATCTTTTCCGCCCTAAGTACGTGCCTAGTGTGCTTAAGCGGAAAATCGGCCCTGCTGATGAGCTGACAGTTATGACCAAATGCTACAATCACAAATCATTCTAAAACGCTATATGATCTTGCAACTTACTAGTATTATTTCATGAATAAGAGTTACTGATATTACACATATCTTTCTGAATAAAAAAGAATGAATGCAAATTGCTCGGTTTTAAAGGAAGATTCGATCTGGGTACCATCCGTTCCGAAAACGAGTATTTTAGCCACCACGCCACAACGATCGTCGTCGCGTGGAGGCTATTACTGGTTTACATCTAGTTATCACACCGCCACACTACCCTCTTTCCAGTGATTTGGCGAATAAGTGAACGAACGATACAATATTCGGAACGAGCGTGTGAGCAGTTGCGTCACTTTGAGTGCGACGGCTTCGTGGGTTGTGTCATTCGTGCGTGATGGCTTTAAAGGTTGCGTCATTGTGCGTAATTGCGTCATGTGTCTGATGGTTTGGTTGCATTTGCGGTGGATAAATGGCACCACGACATAAAGGAAAATTCGATCTGAGTACCTTCTGTTCCGAAAGCGAGTATCTTAGCCACCACGCCAAAACGTTCGTCGTCGCGTGGAGGCTATATATATTACTGGTTTATATCTAGATATCACACCACCACAGTTTCATAAACCTGCCCTGTTTCAACGACAATTGACTGAAAAAATATTTTTCACAGCCTTTGATATTAACCAACTCTGTTTGAAATAATAACCATCACTAAGCTTGTAACTACGATATACGGGGAAATATGTTTAATGCAAAAATGCTTAAGACGAAATATCGATAAACACGAAATAATACAACGGTCCCGACAAATTACTATGTATTTTCATGCCTTTTTCACAATCCCTTTACTAATAGCTCACACACACACTCTCTCTCTCTCTCTCTCCCTCTCTCTCTCTCTCTCTATCTATCTATCTATATATATATATATATATATATACCTTGTGTTCAAATTTTCATTCGTTAATAAAATACTTTCTATTCATTCATTGAAAGTAGGAATTGACTTAAGAAAAAAAAATTTATATTGCTTGTTTTCTCTCTTAACACGAATCGAAAATCGTTTAACACGAAAAGATTTCCATTCAAGGAATGAACAAAATATGGAAATAAATTATAGTTTAAAAAAACTAAAAAGCGCCTTTTTACAGTTAATCGAACTAAAAAGTACAAAGTAATTCTTAATATAAGAATAAAATGTTAAACTAGAAAATTAATTGATATCGTTGATGTTTATTTTTATCACTAGCACAATGGATTTTAAAAAACTATCTGATTAATATTTAAAGTCATGATGTATTTTTTAAACATTGAACTATTTTGTTTAGCTTCTGTTTATTTCAAAATAAGAAAGCCTTTCTTCAAAGTTAAGATTAGAGTCCATGTTTTTTTAATGTCTATCGAACTTAAAAAACAGTTATTAAAGCTTATTTATAAACAAAAAGTTACATCAGCATGTTAAACTTTTATGATATATTATAAATAAAAGTATAAAAATATTCTTAAATTTATATTTTATTTTTTGATTATTTATTTAAAATAATATTAAAATGTTCAACAACAAATTATAATAATATTAAGATTTTCATAAATTTAAGAAAAATCAGTGTTCAGAGGTTAAACATTAATTTTAAAAAATAACACTAAATAATAAAACATCTTTTTTTTTTTTCATATTTTTGAAAAGGGATAATCAAAAATGGCTAATCGTTTTCATGTTAACTGTTCTTTGTCCTTTTTTGTTATATGAGTATCAATACAAAAATATTTTTTCGAAAAATATCTAATGTGAAAAACATCCGCTTCACTTTGCAGAACAACGGCGACAGCTGTTTAGGTTGAAACACAAAATCTCCAAACTATCTTTTGATGATTTCTTCTTAAGATCAAAGCGGGACTATTTTTTTTATATAAAAAGTAGTGCCGCTACTTCTTGAATAACAAGTAAAGTGAATAACGAGACGAACTTTGTCAAAGTATCTTACATGAAGAAACTATCTAAAACTGGAATGGATTCTTGAAATTATACTTTAATTTTTAACACGCTTTTATAAGTTTTACTTGTATGTAACGGAATCTTTGAACTCGAATTTTACCCACTTTAAAAGGTCAGATTCATTCGAAATTTTGCACACTTGTCAAAGACCGATGACAATACAATAATTTCATAATTCTGTTTCAATGTCTTGATCAGGATCCTCATAAATAAGAATTTTATGGATTTCGAGAGAGATATTTGGCGACTAATTCATTATATTGTTACGTAGATCCGAGGGCTCGGGGATTTTATGCAAAACAATCACAAAGAAAATAAACAGTTCTTCAAGAGCGATGCGAATTTATTAACAAAAATCCAATCCTTTAAATACAGGATTCAGCAGCAATATTCACAGAATAAATCTCCGAAGGTCTTTACACCTTCAATAGCAATCAAACACAATCACCAGTGTTTAAAAATACACGTATGTAAAAGATTATTCACAAGCACGGCCGAGCTAATCACTAGTCAAAACAATCCTCACTACTCGCTGGTTTAATCCAGACTCATCACCGTCCCGGCGAGCATCTTATTTATAGGCGCGACAGAAACTTCCAGAAATATAGCCGCTCGTAACATTAGTGGAGAGATCCACTACTTTCTAGAAGATTCCAGAGGGTTCCGAACTCGCCAACATGGTCACCAAGGTCGCCAAATTGGCCGCCAACTTGTTCGCCGAAAATGATGCCAACTTGGCTCTACCGCCAAGATTTCGCCAAGTTCTCATTGAATCGCCATTATAACGTAAGGGTTGGCATTGCTTGTGAATGGTACAATTTTAACATGAAATAAACATAACATAGAGTAATATAAATGCATTAAACACTCAAATACAAATTATTTACATTATTTACAAAAAATTCGTAACAATATCGTTTCCAGATTTGGCGACTAATTGCATGAACCATTTTTAGATTTGACGACTAATTCCATGTGCCATTTCCAGATTTGGCGACTAAAAGATTAAGGAGCAACCCTAAAATTGCGAATAGGCTTGTGGTCAATACAAATAAAACAAAAAAAAGTGTTCTTTATATGAAAAATTATTGTTTAAAAAAACTAAAAACACACTTCTATGTTTAATCGAACTAAAAAGTAAAAAAAAATAATTCTTAATATAAGAATAAAATGATTAACAAGAAAATTAAAGTCATCGTGGTAAAAGCGTGGGGTACTTTGTACTACTTTTTTACACTAGCTCAGCATTTCGGAATGGAACTAGTAGTAAATTAAAACAATTGATATAGGGCATCCCATGCTCTTACCACGATGAGACTAATTTTCTCGTTAATAATTTTATTCTCATATTAAGAATTTTTTTTTTTTTTTTTTACTTTTTAGTTCGATTAAACATAAAAGCGTGTTTTTAGTTTTTTCAAACTATAATTTATTGAAAGTTACCAGCGGCTTAACGGACAATATTGAGGCCCCGCTGCAAAATCAGGTTTGGGGCCCCAAGCCGTACTTGGTGTCAGTCAGGCTTTGGGTTCCCTCGAGTCCTACCCCCCCCCCTTGATGCGGGGGTGTACGTTACACCACTGAAGAGTACACAAATATAACCTTAGATTTAATATTTCTAAATCAACTTTTTCTATTCAATAAGCTGAAATTCTGTTCATGTTTTTACCACAAAAAAGTTGAAGCTGTATCACATTATAAGCTGCCAGAAACTATCCATAATTGAAATATCGTACTTTTTGGAGATTGATCACTTTTTACTGTTGACATTTAACTGATGCAGCTGAAACGTAAGCAGTGAAGGAAAAAACAAGAATAATAATAAGTATAATTCACAAAAAGGTCAAAACAAATAACAATAAACCTTTGAAGAAATAGAAAAAAGAGACGTGTCAGAGTTTGTCAACCTCAAGCGAAGAAATTTCTCTAGATACTAGTGGTGACAGTTTTGATGAGGATAATAATGACGATTTTTGTGCTGTATATAAAGGGTACTTTTATGCTAAAAAAGGTCCCAAAAGTGACTGGATTCAGTGCATCGAATGCAACAAATGGTTGTACGAAGATTGCAATGATAATCATTTGCACTGAGTGAAATATTGTGTAGGCTATCAGTCGAACCTGTACTGTTATTACTAGCAAGTGTGAGTGAGTGAGTTTTTTGGGTTTTTTTGGCGCAAGAGTCAGTTTTGGCTAAACTGCGCCAAGTTATTACTAGCATGCTAATTATAAAAGAATTTAATTTTTTTTTCTATAATTATTGTTATTTTGTGTTTAATTTTGTAACGTTTACCTGATTTTTTTTATTTACTGTGCCCCATACTATCCCCATCTACTTTCCTCATATATGGGGGAAGATGCCACAATTAAATGAATTTCTTCAACATTAAATTTCTAATTTATTTTCATACTAAGAAGAGAATTAACTTATACTCATAACCAATTAAATATTGAAAAATAAAGTGTATTTTTTCATGGTCTTGTCATTTCAATTTTCAATTTACTAATCGAAAAATCCTTAAATGTGGCGTCTTCCCCCGAATTACCTTACATGAAAGATCGAATTATTTGAGCATATAATCCGTAAACATAAAGTATTACACAATTATTTTCTTAACGTATAACGTAAACTACTTCGAATATTACATAAACATACTTAACTAAAATTCTGCTGCCAGATTCAAAGAGAATAAACAAACGCAAAACAATTATTAAATCATTCAAAAAAGGAAATTTTGAACTTATTAGGAGTAGCAACATACTCCCACCTTTTGTATTGAGAACAAAGCTAAATGCAATACAAAACAATAACAATAAAATACAAAATTACAATTGCTTGTTTTAAGCATAGGACAAATTGATATATAATTCAGTGCTAACAATAAAATGAAAAATGTAAATATAGTAAAACTGAAATTTAGAGTCTATAGTCCTAATTAATATTTACAACAGTCTACAAGTTCAAACGTTGTCTAGGAAACATGCGCCGACCGTAACGTATTTCTTTCACCAGCCGTGAAACATCTGCCACAGGGCTGAGAGCTGTAATTATTGTGTCATTTCATTTGGATCATTGGAAACATATGTCAAAGGTCTTCCATTAAGGTATCCGACTACGTTCAGAACCGTGATTTTGCAAAAGCGTATAAATGGATAATATTTTTGATATTTAGTGTCACTTAGATTAGAAAATGTACATAAAATTGTTTTAAGAATAGTATTACAATAAAAAAAATATGGAAGTACACTATTTTGACAAAAAATGAAGATAGAATGACCCATTTTCAAAATATTCCCCTTTTGTGAAAAATGCTTCTTTATAATAATATTTTGCCTGTATATAGCTCAGACTTCTGTACAGAGGCCCAACTAGAATTTTTGAAATATATAACAGAAATGGGTTTATCCATGTTTTACGACAACAGAGAGGAGAAATTTTAAGAAAAAAACGCCGATAATTATTTCAATTGGTTGTAACTCTAAAAATAATGTGAATTTTTCAAAAATCATAGTTGAGCCTCTGTACAGAGGTCTGAGCTATATACAGGCAAAATATTATTATAATCGAAGCATTTTTCACAAAAGGAGAACATTTTGAAAAAAAGGTTATTCTAAGTTAATTTTTTGCCGAAATATTGTATTTAAATAATTTTTTTTTGTCAAAATGTCCAAAACAATTTTATACATGTATTCTAATCTAAGTGACACTAAATATCATGAATATTATCCATTTATGCGCTTTTTTAAAATCATGGTTCCGAACGTAGCCGGATACCTCAAGGACACTCACCTTCGCATAACAGTGTGAGCATCTCTTCGTGTCACATAAGTTCTTGCAAGGCACTTTCGTAGAATCTGCTTGATACTGCGAACCATTCTCTCCCACCATGCCATAATGCTGAAGGTGATCTGAAACGCCACGTGATATTTTCCTTTAATTCAGATAATTGTTCTCTTTATACAATGCCAATGACAACAAATCCTGTTTCTCTGTATTTCTTCACTTGTTAACTCTGATGTAATCCGTAAGGTTTTCTTTTTAGCATTGTTCTCTTTATCCTTTAGTGAAGAAGGGTTTTCTTTGCATAAATCTGGGCAAAATAACGTATATAGTCTCTGTCAACAAATCAAACATTTCACACTATTGCAACACTTTTTGAAGTTATAATTCTTTTTGGGTGTTAGGGAAAAAGGATGAGAGTAAATTTTTATGAGGCGCGCGCATACCGACACGACATCGATGTGCGTGCGCACACCGTTGCCTAATATTTTAACATGCCACTTTTTTGGTGCTAGGAAACTGATATTTGGGGAATCGTAACTATTGTTATAAGCCATATTGTTGGGACGCATCCCCCGGTGCATTCCCCCTCTACAGCTTTTTGGCCAATATCTCGGCATCCGAGCCTCACAGTCCATTCGGACCTGGCTCATTCGATCTATCTCTATCTGCTCTTCTAGTTATTATAAGTTCATGCTCATAGGGCTATTTCTTCCATAGTTTTTTAAACATTTTAAATTTGTTTAAATTCACAATACCTTGGCTCCTGTTCGAGTCTCGGACTTGATAGATATATTTGATCCTAGATATATTTTTTCAGGACTATAGCCCCATTTCTTCACCCATATTTAACATTTTAAAATTATTTTAAAGTTTTTAATTTTTTTAAATCCCGATAGCTCCGAGAATTTTTGAGCTTCATTAATGAAACTCGGACCATAGGTTCTCCTCGTTGAGCTCTTTCATCTGTTATAATTCGTGTGTAGATAGTGAGCCTAGGGGATGTTATCACTAAAATTAGAATCCCCATGTTATTTCTATGGGGTTATATCTTTTGATGACGTCACGATATTACAGAGATAGAAGGATGAAACCTTGGGATCACCTACTACTCTGTGTATCGCTGGGATATACGTGACCATTTACGTCACGATTGATTTCTTCCCCCCCCCCCCCGGGGAGTCAGTTTCGTTTTCCTTTCCCGAGCTAGCGCCACCCCATTTGCAACTGCAGACTCCGGACCATTTCGAATGAATTTCTCTTGTGTTTCCCCCCAACCAGGCTGAGTTTCGAGTTGCTGGGTTCCCTGCTTCAATTTTATTTAATTGTTTTAAATTTTTTAATTATTTTAAAATGACCATAACTCAGGGGCTCTTCAGATGTCTTAACTTTCTCGGGAACGATTCTTCCCACCGAAACATTCAATATGAGGTCTCAGGTGTCACATTTGGTTCACCTCATCTCCAGATACAATCTGCCGAACCCCCCCCCCGTTATTTGGGCCAATGTTCCCGTGCGGGGGGGTTTTAAATTTATTTAAATCGTTTTTATCTCGGGTTTGACTTTTCCGATTGACTTGAGGTTGGTATCGTTCAACTCTACTCGTGACTGCCTTTCGTTCTTGGCTCAGTTTGCCCTGCTCAAGATTTTTAGAAAGATTTTTATCTTGTTACGCCAAAGAAGTATAACTTCTTACGTGCATCACACATCACGTACACACACTTTTTTTTTCAATATGACCAGGCTTAATGCAAACAAGGCAGCATCTCCGACGCGTAACCTCTGATTTTCGGTCTTCGGTAACTCTTTGACATTTTTTGACAATCCTGTCTTGAATGAGGACAGTCACGAAATAAATAGTTTATTTTCCCTGCGTATGTGTTTGCTACCAATGTAGTAGAAGTAGGTTCAACTCATTGAACTTGTTTATGGAACTCCATTCACTTCGTTCTACTTCCAAACCCATTTTCTGCTAAAATACGATGCTCTTCTCCCTCTACTTCATAACGTAGGAAAGTCACCAAATTTTCGAGAACCTTTTCCTTTTCCAGGGCTAGATCTTCTGGGACCTCTCTATTGAGTCTATGTCTGTCCCAAACCCTTAAGACTTCAGCTGGGAGACATGATTCCACAACAGGATACAACATTACTGCATAATTTAATGTTGTCACATTTAATGTTTCTAACACTCATAAATAGGAACCAAGTTTATCAGATAAATCAGTCAGCTTTATGGCTGATTTATTATTTACTAAAGCCAAAAGATCCCGAATATAAACTTCAATCAGTAAATCTTTTCTTCCAAATAGAGACTTTAAATGGTCAATTACCTTTAAATAATTGCCTTTAGAAGGAGGATAACTTTCAACAATATCATGTGCCTTAGTTTTTGGTTTTAACGAAGAAAGTAGGTATTGGAACTTATCTTCTTCTCTTAAGTTTTTATCTTCAGGAACTCGGCAAAATCGACCCCAAAATGCAATCCAAGATCTAGGCATAAGAGATCATATTCTTTTAAACTTAATTTAGGGAGTTTCAAATTATCTGGTGAAATCTCACTTGAAACTTCAGATTTACTTTCATCATGTGTGTTTGTTATAATTCTTCTCGTATATAACCTTTATTTCAGTAAATCTGTCCCTGTACGATTCCATTGTATTATATTCTTCATCAGTAAAATTAGTTATTTCTTCAATATCTTGATCTACTTTAAATAAGCGTTTTCTGCTTTTTCGCAAACTTTACTGAACTTGATATCAATATTCTTTTCACTATCCATTCTACGATAAATATTATCAAAAGAATTAGCCGCTACAGTGAACAGACGCGTAAATTAGTTCTTTCAGCTCTTAACGTAGCCTAATTATTAGCTTCAATTTTTATTTCTTTTTCTCTTTATCTTTTTTGTCTGAATCTCGAATCATTTTACTTATTTCGAACGTAAATCAGATTTATCTCAAACTCTCAATATGAGACAGAACTTCTTATAAATAACACAGAAGCAATCACAAATTAAATAAATTCATAAATGTATTACTTAACCTTTGAAAAGTAATAATCCAGAGCATAAATTTGGCTACTTCAAGGCTTAATTACAGTATTCTGTCCTTTCCACGGACGCCACTTTGTTGTGAGTCGAGATACTATTCTTTTTCGATTTCAATATCTTCTATTTTTCTTCAACACGCAGGATGAAATGACGCTATTTACACTTATGAATTAATGAAGCTATATGCATGAAAGAACGAATTATTTTAGCACACGCTCCGTAAACAAAAAGTATTATACAGTTATTTTCTTAACATAAAGCGTAAACTACTTAGAATATTTCATAAGCATACTTAACTAAAATTCTGTTGCCAGATTCACAAAGAGAATAAGAAAACGCGAAACAAATATTAAATAATACAAAACAGGAAATGTTGCGCTTATTAGGAGCGGTAACCGTATTGCTTAAAATTCAAGGAGGTAATGGTTTGTAAATTGTACCATCTAATATCTCGAGTTTCTCATCTATTTTTTCGTAATCTGTCGATGAAAATTCACATATTAATTCTGAATAACGTATCAGCTACAATATTATTTTCATCATTAATTATGTTTGAAAATTAATTGAAAATTTAGAAAAACATTGAAGTAGGCGGGATTGATTGTCTACGCGTTCATAAATGATATATCATATATCATAAATGATATAAATGCCTCTTAATTCTCTATCATATAAGAGCTATAATTTATTTTATGCTTCATTTAATTTCCTTGAAAAATTGCCATGGTTTTCCATCCATCCTCATACTGTTGAAAAACAGCTCCAATCGCGCGTGCCAAGTCTGTGCACAAAGAGAATAGTATCTCAAGATGTGAAAATAAACAATAAGGGAGCATTTGCAATATCTTGTTTACATTCTACAAATTGTATTTTTACATCCTCATCAAATGAATTTCCCACTTTCTTTTTTTTTCCCTAGAATCTCTTAAAGATATTTACGCAAGGCTACTTGCTTTTCAGCTGCGTCTTTTAAATATCAATGTTGAAAATTAATCAATCTCCAAAAAGTTTTCAAACTATAGATAGCTTGATATAATGAGGTATAGCTTCAACTCTTTTGTGATAAAAGATGTGAACCGTCAGCAGTGGTGTAATGGAGAATATTAGGGCCCTCCTTGCAAAATCAGAAATTGGGACCCGTAGAATCTTGGTCCCCTCCCCCCGCGATGCGTTGCGGGGTGCACGTTAAGCCACTGGCGTTCAGTAATAATCGAATATCCTAAAAATTCAACTTATTGAAGAACAAAAGTTGATTTAGAAGTACAGTCTGACCTCTATTTAGTGGCCGCGGTAGCCGAGTGGTATAGGTATCGGACTGTGGCTTGCCTTGTCACGAGTTCGAGTCCAGTACCCCTAAAGACCCGCCGTGTAGGGCAGCGATGCACGTTAAATCTGTCGAGAGCTGAAACGTCCTCCCGTTGGTGTGGTAGTTGGGAGAGGGGGGTGCCAGCTCAGGTGTCGTCCACGTCACTTGACCATGGTTCAAAATTACGTGGTCCGTCGCCAAAAGCCCTCGTGTAGCTGAACAGTGCGACGTTAATATTCAATCAATCAATCAATCTGACCTCTATTTAAGGTATCCGACTGGGTTCGGAGACAATTTTCTAAAATATAACTTAAATAATTATTTAATTGTTATTTTTTAATTAAGTACGTTGCAAACTATGAAAATACAGCAAGAAGAATTTTTTGAAAGCTTATTTTTCAAAATATTGAGAAATTTGTACCAAATTTTGCAAAAAATTGCTCTTTTGCTAACTCTAGAAAAATATATATCACAAAAATAAAATTTTTGCAGGGATACAATTCTTCAATGATTAACTATGCTGTCTATTAAAAAAAACTCAAGCTTTACAATAAAATTATAAAATACAGGTGTTCGACATAAGAAACACAGAATATTTCTGAAAAAAAATTTTTTTTTCATATAAAAAATTACATTAAAAAATAACTTAATTTTAAAAAATTATCCTTAACTTTTAGCAGAAAGCATTCATTATAATACAGAGAACAAACTCAAAAAATTTCATAAGAATATTTCGTTTACTTTACGAAATATTACTCTTACCGTTAACCATTATGTTCAAAAATAACATTCTTCACAAAATGCAAAATAAAGTTTATATTTGCAATAAATTTTTTTATAGATTTAGGAAGGTATTAAATCTCTCCAGATTTGTATGTTGTGCCTTCCTGAACCTCATACTTCAAACTTTTACATTTTTGAAGGGCCTTTCTTTTTTTACGAGACAGTTTCTTATCTGGTTTAAAATACCTCGTAGAACCAACAATTCTCGTTTTGTCAAGGTACTAAAAATATCCTTTCATTTCAGAACATAATTTCATTCCTAATTTTTGAAGTAGAGGTAATAGACCAGCCAATCCAGAATTAAAAAGTATTATTGCGATATAATTCCTTAAACGGAGTGTTTGTAGCTCAACAAAGTTGTCTTTCGGAATTATACTCCACATGACATTGTTAAGACTTTCATTGCATCATTGCAGTTCTGAGCTTTCCTGTGAAGACATTTTCTTAGAAGATTTTGATCGCAAAGTTCCTTATAAGTCTTTTTAATAGAATTAATAGCTGAATTTGGAAGATCGTTGATTTTTCTTTCAACGTTTCTCCAACAATTTCTGTTCTCTGGAAATCTCTTCTTTTTTGGCCTCATTGATCTTGTTTTTTGCACGTCAAATTTAATTTAATTAAAAATAACTATAACTCTGCATAAAAGTACTAATAAAAAAGTTATAGAGATCTAATTTTGAACACAAATGATAAAAAGATAGCAACTCGTTTAAATCAAAGCAAACATTGCAATTAGTTAACCGTTGACTATTTTCAAGCAAATTATATCTATTAAAAAATTTATAAAGTGAAATAAAGTTTACTAAACATAAAAACAATTCGTTAAAATATTTTAAATGAATGAAAATCTCATTTTGCCGTTGAAAATCAACCGAAACTCACACTTCCGGTTTCGATTTGGGCTTACTACCTCAAATAAAAACAGCTATAACTTTTTTCTAATTGACTCAGAATTAAAAGTACGACATTTTTAGAAAGCTTATTAAACAGGCTACAAAAATGGGCTATAAAATAATTTTCGATTTTTTTTGATGAAAATGATTTTAAACCAGTCGGATACATTAACGAAGTCGCTAAACCCCGTAAAAAGTTTATTATGTAAAAAATTCGTTATTCATCTTTCAATATACAAGATTTTTGGTACCAGGAAAATGCACACAAAATAGAGGTTCCTACAATTAAGGTCTGACGGAATTAAATCTAAAATGATATTTGTATACTCTTTCAAAAGTTAGTGATTTAAAAATCTATATATATTCCACTTTTAAATAATAGTCTCTCCATTTACATTAAATTTAATATATATATTCGGCAATGTGGCAAGGTTGCAAGTTCGGCAATAGTGGTTTTTGTGTGTGTGTGTGGTTTTTTTCAAAAAACGATCAGTTATGTCTCGTAGAAAACAGCGATCAGCTTTTGATCAAGTATCCGAGTTCGACAGAGGAAGGATAGTGGCCTACCGAGATTGTGGATTATCTTTCTGGGAAATCGGTAGTCATGTTGGACGAAATCAAACAACTGTAATGCGGATATGTGACCGTTGGATGCAGGAGGGTACGACGGACCGACGCGGTCGATCGCATCCACCTCAGTGCACCACTTCACGTGAGGACAGGCAAATTGAGCGCATAGCAGTGACGGATCGCTCAGTCACATCACGAACCATAGCACAGTACATTGAGTCTGTAACGCATCATTCAGTGTCTGCGCGTACTATTCGACGCCGTTTACAGCAGAGTAGTCTGTCCTCAAGACGTCAATTGCTTGGTCTACCCTTGACGCAGAACCACAGACGTCTCCGCCACCAATGGTGCGATGAAAGAAGGATGTGGGCGGTAGAATGGAATGAAGTTGTCTTTACTGACGAGTCACGCATCTGTCTGCAACACCACGATGGTCGGATTCGAGTCTGAAGACACCGTGGAGAGAGGATGTTGAACACTGGTCCTGCACCGGGTATTATGGTAAGGGGATCACTCTCGCACTCCTCTAGTACTCATTGCCGGTACTTTAAACAGCCAGCGCTGCATCTCCGAGGTGTTGGAGCCAGTTGTTCTTCCTTACCTTCAGGGATTGGCCACAGCCATATTTCAACAGGATAATGCACGACCACACGTGGCACGCATTGTCCAAAGGTTCTTCGTCAATCACTAGATTGAATTGCTTCCCTGGCTGGCTCGCTCTCCGGATCTTTCACCGATAGAAAACATGTGGTCCATGGTTGCTCAACGATTGACCCAGATTACACCCCCAGCTGCCACACCAGATCAACTTTGGCAACGTGTGGAAGTTGCTTGGTCTTCTGTACCCCAAGACAACATCCAAAGTCTCTTTGAATCAATGCCGAGGCGTGTGGCAGCGGTGATCTCCAACAATGGCGGTTACTCTGGCTACTGATTCTGGCAGGAGCCACACTTCACAGAAGTCAATAAATTTAATCATTTGATACTTGGTTAACATGTTATCTACAAAATAAATTTTGTTGTGCTATCTCGTCTTTCTTGGTGTTGCATTTACGGTGGCCAGCAGCGTACATTAGATACTACCGACAGCTTGGAGTTATCAGTATTTAGTAAGGTAGCCTTTATTCTTTTATTACAGCTTCACATCGATGTGTTCCATTGAGCTGACGATAGTTTTAAACTTTTCCTTCGTTATTACATGATGTCAGGAAACAATTATACCCTCAATTAGTTTCCTTTTACTTCATGAGTACCTCATTCGGACAAGTTTTCGATAGGATTGAAGATGGAACATTTTCCTGACCAGGACCGCAACAATATTTAGTTAAGAAGCAATGACATCAAATAAAAAAGTAGATTGGACACCTAGAAAAAGATGTGTGACGTGAAAGTGGTCTTTCTTATGTTAAAATTGCAAAACAGGTGGGTGGTTCAGTGATTATATCTGGAGTCCGAAAGTTTTGTTTAAGATGTCAGGAGACAAATTTAAATAAACAAATCAGGGAAAGGCTGAAAAAGGTGTGCTACATCTGTTGACGACGAAAAAACAAAAATACTAGGCCTCCAAGATAGAAGAATGCCATCCGAAGTTATCTGAATGATGCTGGAATTTCTGTCAGTTTAAGAACAATCAGAAGATTAGCATATGTTAGACTATAAAGATAGAATTCCATGAAAAAAGCTTTATCTCAATTTACAGCAGCGGTAAAAAATACTACAGTAAGCAAAGGAACACATTAACTGGACAAATGATCAGAGGTCAAAAGTCATATGGGGAAAAAGAACGCTTAAGACGAAATATCGGTTAACACGAAATAATACAACGTTCCCGACGAACTATGTATTTTCATGCATATTTTTTCTCTTAACACGAAACGAAAATCGCTTAACACGAAAAGATATCCCTTCTGGAAATGAACCAAATACGGAAAACACCAGCCACGCTGGCCAGATGCAAGCGGGGTGTGAAAAGAAAGAGAGGAGGTTTCACTTGTTTCGTAGAAAGGAGGGTATTTTGGCTTTGAAATACCCTCTGAATAGCCTGTGACACGAACCAATTTTGTTTATCTCTTTCACCCTCCACCCCTACAAACGTCACACAAAAACATCTCATCTCTTATCAGTTGGCTTTGAAATTCAGTGACGAGTACAGTCCAAGTATTGGTAAAAATCAGTGAGTTTGCTTCGCATTATTTTTTTTTTTCTATTTAAGAATTTTTTTAGCAAACACGATTGCAAAAAGCTCAGGGGTAAAGCAAATTGCTCTTTCGCTTAAAAAGAAGATAAAACTTCTTAAGGCTGTTGATCAAACACAGAAAACGGAAATCTGTAAATATTTTCGTATTGCTAACTCCACTTTATCAACAATTAAAAAAGAGCCAATTACGGAAATATTTGAACGAATTTTATTAAATATATACAAGAACACATATCTATGTAAATAAAATGTACTATAATAAGCTAAATTTTGTTGAATATATATATATATACATATATTTGCAATATCCTTTTAACATGAAAAAATATTTTAGTCTGCTCAATTTCGTGTTAAGCGATTTTCATTGTATATAAGACATACAGTAAGAGAAGAGCTACATCCTGACTGCATTCAGACAACTGTGATGAACAAACTTAGCTTTATGATTTAATCATGCATGTCAGCAAATGGTATTGGTCGCTTTCATGTCATTGGTGGGGCACTGAATGCCACACACACACAGAAAATACACATGCGTACCATTCTAAAACACAAATTTCTACTTTCAATCAGGGATCTCTTTCCTAACAATGCTTCATTTATTTGTCAGCAGGATTCTTCCCCTCTGCCACACAGCAAAATTATCAAGTGGTTTCGTACAGCAAGAGTACTGCATTGTTACCTGGGCCCGGAAACCGTCTTAACCTCATTCCAATTGAAAACTTGTGACACCGTTTGAAAACTCTTGTCCGAATGAGGTACCCATGAAATAAAAAAGAACTAATTGAGCATATAATTGTTTCCTGGTGTTATGTTGAGATTACATATAATCAAATTCAAAAAGTGTGAGCTGCTTCTACCCAATGCTGGGTGCTGTTGGTTTTCTAAAATGAGTTCCAAAGAAGTCAGTTAAATGTTTTATCTACACTGCGCAAGGCAGTAGAGCAATGACCTTACTCTCTGCCTGTACAAATCCACAGGATTCGAAAAAGTGGTTTACATCATAGGGTGGGGGTGACGTCACTCCACCCCAGAGCCGTTCAAAGCCCGGCTATTTTCCCAACACCTGGTATCATGTAATAACGAAGAGCTAACAATTATTGTCCACTCAATGAAACATCAATGTGAAGCTATAATAAAAAAATAAAAGCTACCCTAAATACTGATAACTCACTGCTATCATCAGTATCCAATGTATATTGATAATTATTGCAGCTTAACATTTTTTGCATTGCAAATATTTGAATACTGTGTTCTTTGTATTATATTCAGGATTAAATTCTCTTTCAAATGGGGGGGAACGACTTTGCATTTTATGAAATGTAACATTTTCCATAAGCATACAAATTTAAAAGATAAAAATATTCAAAAGTTCACAATTTTGGCCACCACTATATATATTTTAACCATAATGGACACTTTTATGAATAAAATATTACTTTTGCACTCCTGATTGCTTAATAATTAACTGTGAACTTTATCATGATTAGATACTTAAGACAAATTTTGTCTCATTATTCAAAAAGTAACGAAAACTATTCTTCAAATAAAAAATATCTTTTGTCACTTTTAGATCTTAAAGTATTAAAAGGTAGTTAAGAGATTTTGTGTTTTTAGCCTGCAACAGCTGTTGTTCTGTAAAGTACATCTGATGTTTATTGCATTAAACTTTTTTTAAAAAAAATTTTTTATTGGTATTTAATCAAATGTAGTAAAAGAACAGTTGCCATGGAAATGATCTGCCATTTTTTTTATCACTTTTCAAAAATATGAAAAAAGAAAGTTTTGTTAAAATGTCATTTAAAAACATTAATTGGATTGTTGTTTTAATATTGAACCCAAACACTGATTTTTTTTTTTCTGGAAGCGATTAAATTAAAACTTTTGATATGTACTTCTTTATTATCTCTTTTAACTTTGTAGCTTATTTTGAAAGCAACATTCCAAATCTTTAAAATAGAACATTTCATTGATATGAGCAATCGGCACCACCAGTAAATTTAAAGGAATATATAGATAACCAACCAAACATTAAATTTATTGAAAATTCTAATTAATAAAGCAAATTCTTAAATATGTACTTTAACTGATTAATAAAAATATAATTTTTTTTAAAAAAATTATCTCTGTAATTTCTAATCTATAGCGATAAAATCAGTATGGAAATATTTGTATGTCAAGCGGTCTGAATTATTTCCTTGAGAATATCAATTCGAATTTTCTCTACTCTTCACACCCACTTTACATTTTTTTTGTATTCAATCATTTCAAATATGCATAGTAATTTGCTATATAAATAATGTCAAATGATTGTAAAATGAGATTACTAAATATTATTTGATTCGTTGGTGACTGTTAATTTGATCTATAAGTTTTAATCCAATCCATATGTATGTAAATTAGATGTTCAATTTTAAACGTTAAAATTATTTAAGAAATCTCATATCAAAACCAGGTATCTAACCCCACATTCTACATTTTTTTTTATTCTAGGCAATGCTCATTAACTTTTTTTATTTCTTACAATGAGGAAACATGATTTTTGTTTCAAGAGAGTTTAGTGAAATATACTTCAATAAAAAATGTACAAACAAAATTAAAAGAATACATTTATCGCCATTAATTACTTGCAACTAAGTAAGTCGATAAAAAATGCCAGACTGTTAATAAAAAATCATAAGAAAATTGTAATAGCCTGGTTCTTTAGCATGCTGGTAAGGCTATCTCTGCTTCCCAAAACCATCCCAAATATCTGACCTAAACAGTACAAATCAATCATGATCCGACCCTCAAATGTTGAAGCCATTTCCGTCAGCAACTTAATTGAAAACGCCAACAAATGAAAAATGGCATCAACAGTTATAAAAAAAAGTAAGAAAAGGAAGAAAAACCGAATTTTCTGGCATTATGTTACTTATCACAATATTATACTACAATCAATAAAAATGTATCATTTCCAAGTAGATGATTCATAAGGAAACCAACTTTTTTACAGTGAATAGGAGGACGAAAAATTTAAGAAAAAATTACAATGTAAACACATGAAACATTTTATTAATTCAAACAAAAATACCCAAATTATGCTTACGATAAGTATCACTGAAATGAATTAATATAATATTTGGGGAGGGGGAGGTTCTATATCCCTCAAACATAATTTTCTCATTGTTTGAATTGCTACAAATACATGACTGAAAAAGAAAACTTACACTACATCATTTAGTAGGAGGATACAAAACCTCATCCTTTTTAAAGGATACAAAACCAGATGTTTAATAAATCGCCCACATTAAATAATTTACTAAACAGAGTTCCAACATTTTGTAAGTCTATAAATTTAGGCAATCATAGCTGCCCATTGAAATAAAATGAAAGCGAGACCACAAAATAAATGTTTTTTCTCTTAAATGTGAGAGTGAGGAAGATACATAAAGGATATCAAACTTTTAGGCAAACAATCTAATCCGTAAGTACAAACTTTCCCTTGGAATTAAAAAAATGCTATATAATTTTCTGACTTTAAAATTTACTTTCAATGAAGAAGCAAAAATGTTGATGTATAAGTATAGTAACATAAAATGATGTGAGTCACCAAAAAACAAGTGACTTGAAGTCATGTATGAGAATCCTTTTACAAACAGTATTATAAATGTTATTTTACACTTCAAATGGAATTTAATTTCAAAATTTATCACAGTTATTTTAAACGAATATTCGCAATGGGAATCTTATATTTAAAATGCAAAATTTTTACACTAATTTTCCTTTATATCACACATATTATCAATCTTTTCAGAAATGAAATAGAATGATTCATTTAAAAAAAACTTCTGAAATATATATAAAAAATATTTTATTTATATTTTACACTTCGTACAACATGAGTAGATATACCAGTTGGTTCGCCATCATATCTCTTCAATTCTCTAACAACTCCTCGTACCTAAAATTTAAATAATTAAGAATTTTTAATTACACAGTTGAAATTTGTAAAAAAAAAATTCTCTTTTTATGTTAAAAATGTAATAGGTAGATATATATTAAACTTTACTGTGATTTTGAATTCTTAAAAGAAAGTAACATTTAGTACAGAATGAATTTAATTTTTGAATTTTAAAACAAATTCTCCAATACTAACCTGGCCCTTTCTTCTAATTTGGGCTTTCTTGAATTTCATTCGATTTTTGACACGTGGATTTCTGTTTATCTTCTTTTGCCTGGCAGTTAAACCTTTATTCTTTGCAATCTACCAAAAATTGTAAGGAATATTTAAAAAAATTTTAATGAACACAAAAATTGTGTATTCTATTTCATACACAAAACAATAACACTGAAAGTATAAGAAAGAGGTTTAAAAATTTTCTTCATCGACAGTTATCAAAGTAACACAAAAAAAAGTTTTCTGTAATATATAAATGTAATCTATTCACAGCCACAAAAAAAGTTAAGTACACATCTTTTAAAAAAAAATAATAATTCATTTGAAAAATACTTAAACATTGCTGAAATAATATCTCTTACCTCTCTCAAATCATTACCTAAAAATTCACCAGCTTTACAATTGATTAAACATATTTAAATTTTTAATGTCTGCACAGTTAGCAAATACAGATAACATTATACTTGCATTAAACAAAAAATGTTCATACTTTTTTTAAATAAACTTTTCATAATCTATAAAGAAGTTTTAAAAAAAAATCTACCACCTTTTTACTTTCAATCACCAATCAATTCATTCGTTATAATTTTTTTTAAAAATTGATAAAAAAAATCAGTTAAAAGAATAAGATTTGCTTTACATATTTAAAAAAAATGTTTAAAATATACTTCACTCACATACATAGTATACAGCTTTACAAATAAGAAATTTTAATATTTTCTGTGAAAATTTCTTACATTTTAAGAAATAGTTACATTACTTTAAAAAAAAAAGGACCAATACAAGAAAAAAACCTCCTCAATAAATCTAAAAAAATATAAGAAATAATTCTATTAATAGATCCAATCCATGGTTAGATAACAAAAATGCAATCTGAATTGACTGATTTTTCAAATTCCACATTGCATTTCATTATTCAAAATGGGAACACTGAAATTTATATCAACTAGTTATTGTTAATATGTTTTTGAGGAGGTGTGACAATTCAAATATTTAGGAACAATTGTAAATAACACTGATATAATGACTGAAATTAAAAATCGAATCAACATAGCCAATAGGATGTTACTATGGTGTGAGAAATCAATTTAAATACAAATTTATAAGCAGGGCAACAAAAGTACAGCTTTACAAAACACTTATAAGACTCATTGTTTTATATGGAAGTGAGAGCTGGATGAGGAAAACTTATTGATATTTGAACAAAAGATATTGCGAAGAATTTTTGGAGTAGTGAAGGAAACTGGTATCAGGAGAATACTTTACAATTCTGAATTACAAAAGACCAAATTTAATTAAAGTAATTGAGGCTTCACAACTGAGATGGCTTGGCTATATATTCAGGTATGATAACAACAACCCAATTAAGCAAATAACGTTTTTGAAACCTGAAGGCAAGAAGAAGCAGACCCTGTACAAGATGGCTAGACAATATAGAAAAATGCTTGTGAAACATTGGCATAAATAGATGAAAGACAATAGCGAATAAACAGATCACAATGATTTAAACTAACTGAGACAGCCTTGGCCGGAAATTGGCTGTAGTACTTATAAAGAGAAGTTATTGCTAGACCGTTTATTATTAGATACAGAAATCACTTTTTTTCCCTGCATTACAATAGGAATTTTACATAGAAGTTGATATTACAGTTGCTAAATATATCAGGAAAAGTTAATAAAATTTGTAACCAACTTAGCAACCTATTTTAAAGATTAAACTAAATGTGTCCAACTTATTTCAAAAATACAATAAAATGTTTATGTTTTACTCCCATATATAGTATTTTAAAGATCAGAACAAAGGCAGCTAATAATAACAAATGAAATCAATTATAAAAGGAAAAATATCCATGAATACAAGCAAAATACTGTAGCTGTATTTATTTGCTAAGAGCTTTGATGATAAGGATACAAACATTTCATAAGGCTACAGAGTAGAATTTTGATAAGCCTATGTTTGAATGAGTTACACTAATTTAAAAAAAATTACATATGAGAACATTTTAAAGAATGTTGGTGAGTTTTAGCCAGTGATAAACAGAAGAGGGGTCTAGATAAAATAAGGATATACTTGGATATTTTTATGTACTATTCTCTAAAGGAACAATGCATTCAAAATCCTTATAAAAATTCCACACAGTTAGAAAATTGACAAAGTTAAATAAAGCTATAGTTTACAAGAAATATACTTTCACAAAAAATTTTTCACAAATTCATATGTGTTTTTCAAGATCACCAGAAAAAAAAAGTACTACATTTCATAGTGTATCATTAATACTTTAAAATAAAATTTAAGTACCTCAAATTTATTTTTTAAAAAGTTAATAGTTCTCCTAAACTTATTAATGTTTTAAATATCAGTTATGTCCTCACATTAAACAACAAATGGCTTTAGGATATATGGAAATTAACATGACATCTTAATTTAAATAATCAAATTTCTTTTAAATAACATTTTTTAACTTACATCATATGTAATGTTTCGTTTTCCATCAGCTTCTTCTTGTACATAAAAATCTTCTTCCCTATTTTAAAAATATTAATTAGTACAAGCGGCATGAGAACATTTTGAGAAATGTTAGGTTTAATAAAATTAAACTGATGCCAAATTTTATTTATTTTATTTTGATCAAACTTTTTCTTTCAAAAGTAATTCTTACATTCAGACTTCACTCAGAAATATATACTTTCATAAAATCAAAATAATAATGATTTTAATAATATTAGCAATTTTTCAAACATTTGTGTCCAACTTACAAGCCAACTTATATACATCTGTAAATACAAGTTTAAATTCTAATTGCAGTTTTTATTAAACATGCATTATTTCAATCCCCACAGATTTTATTTTTAAACTTTACTCTATTTTATATATAATTTGAGATATCTTTCAAAAGTTATTATTTAAAAATATCATAATGGTGGTAAAAAATACCACATACATATGTGCACATGTGTGTACATATGAAACAATTTTAAATGAAACACATGTGGCACAATACATAAAATCTTTGATTTTTTTTTCCTTTTTTTAAATAAAGCTTTAAATGTTGAAAAAAACTTTAATTAAATACTGAAAAAACTTCTTACATTTCTTCATCCATTGATTCCTCCTCCATACCAGGTGGTACATCACCGATTTTCTGTTTGTTAAGATCTTTAAATTTTTGATACATGGACAAAATTTCCTTTTCATCTTTAGTTTCAAACTGTTCAGACATAGATTTCTAAAAAATTTAAACATATCATAATAATTAATCCTCAAATTTTTTTAAATAAAAACGATTGGAATATTCATTCAGAAAGATGGATTACAATAATTACATACTTGCCATTTTTTTTTTTTTTTTTTTTAAAAAAGAAGACAATTCTTAAAATAATAGAAAAAACTTTAAATCTTCTACAGCTAAAAATTTAAAATAACAGAAAGAAAATCTCGGAGACATTTTAATGAGAAAAGTACTCATACGAAACTTCTTTATCGACTTTATAAAAACTTGTACGTATTACGATAATGTAAAGGCACATATACAGTAACATACAAAAAAGTAATTATTTTAATGCTTTTATAACAAGCACAGTAAAGTTATTACTCAATTTTATTTATAAAAGAAAATACACATGCAGGAAATTAATGATAAAATTAAAAGTTGATGTCAAGACTATGACCAAGCGACAACCATCTGGTATGCGAATACTTCAAAATTAGACTTCTTTATTGTGCAGACTTTGAAAGCTTTATAGAAAGTAGAATATATCTAAAGGCAACTCATCAACATTTAAAGATAAAGGAGCAGCATTTCTTTCTAGTGCCACATTGATACTTGACAAAAGTAACCCATATGTATTAAGTTCTTATCCCTCCCTCTTTAAATTTATACAACGGAATCCAAAATCAAATTTGAAATTAATATGGCATTTTTTGCAAGATCTAAGTGACCCCAATGAGACATAATTTGTAGTCTGTTCATTACTACCAAGAGATGCTGCTGCAAAAGATTTCGTTTCATGCATTTGGTCATATGCTCTTTCTGACTAGAAATTGTTCCACTGAAACATAGCAGATGTTTCAGTCCGTGCACATCTCAATCACTTCACAATGTCAGACTTTACAAACACTTCCCAAAATAAAAGAGCTGGCATGATTAGCTGCAATTAAATGGAGCATTATGTTCTGCAAGGAAAGAAGTAAACAATACTTTAGCTCTGATTACATTTCATTAGACATTGTCCCAGAAATAAACCAATCCAATTCTGAGAAACTGCTGCTTGATTTATCATTTGCAATGAGCTTTGTGGAGTATTCATTGAAGAAGCAATATCATATTAGCCATTGTGGAAGATACATACATCAGTATGACACATCATAAAATGCATATCCCCTTCCAGATGCATAAATAAAATCAAATTCCTTTTTACAACTTTCTTTATTTCTTTGAAGTTATTCTATTTTGTCTTTGTTAGATATCTAGGTCACACAGGAAAAAAATCATTTGATCAATATGAAGCACAGGAAATAGAAGTACAAAGCACAAAATGAATTCAGTTCCAGAAGGTTTATACAAAGAAAGAAAATAAATTAAATTGCTTTGCTTAACAAAAATGTATATATGAATTAGATAGGAACCAGTGGCTAACAAAATGTAACATGCAGGAAAAAAGACAAACTTCTTGAATTTTTTTAAAGCTTTAATTCTAAGTTTATTTTCCAGTTGTGAATATTAAACAATAAATAAGAGTATTAGGGGAGAAATCAGTTGATAAAAGACTAAAATATTTCAAAAAGGAATAAAATTTAACTATCTAGGCATAAAAGCTTAATGAAAGGCTAAAGAGCATAAACTTTGCATGCAAAATGTATAAGTTGGCAGTTATGTAATTTCTAATCAATATATTTATAATTTTCATTTTAATTTGTATTTTTATTGTATACATTTTAATTCATTAATAATCAATAACTTTAACAAAAAAAATATATACACATACATGTATAAAGCTCAAGAAATACTATTAAACCAATAGCTTCAACTTAAAAGCATCAATTTCAATAAATAAAAATTAGCAGTATTTAAATAAATACTTAAAACTCTTTGATGTTGAAAAACTTAGCTTTCAACAAATTTCTTTGATTTACTTAAAATAATCATATTTCTTTGAATGCTGAAAAGTTTTTCAATATGTATTACACATATCACATAATTGTAGAAATTTCATTTAAAAGATGATAAAAACATTATGATATCACTAACTATAGCTCCATAATATAGTTGACATTGACTAATGGAAACTGTTCCCAGAATGCTCTGTGGGGGGGGGGGGGGCAACACAAACTTCTTATTAATTTTTTTTTTAATGTTCACCATTTTTCACTCCATTTGTAGAAGAAAAAAGTTCTTGAAATGCCCTTAGAAATTAGCCCTTAAATGCTATGTGCACTAAGTATAAGATATTGTACAGAGATATATGTGATACAGAAAAATAAATAGTTACAAAAATATTCTTACGGATTTTGTGTTAAATAGTGTAAATAATTTGTATTTGGATGTGTAATGCCTTATCTTACTCTAAATTAGATTTAATTTATGTTAAAATTGTAATATTCACAAGAAATGCCGTTCCTTACATTAAAATGGTGATTTAATGGGAACTTGGTGAAATCTTGGCGATTGACAATTAGGTTTGACAATACAACTGATTTTGTATCAGTGACATTTTAACATATGAAACAAAGGTCACTGTTTCTTCTTGAAGACAATCGTTTATGATGAACAACAATCAATTGATCAACAAGAGAAACAGGCAATGTTTTTTACCTCATGCATCCTCTCAAAAAGAGGCAATGTAAATAACAATAGTGTAGCATAGCAAATTAATAACACTGATAAATTGACTCTTAATTTTGTTTTACTGTTGGTCAGGACCAAAGAATATCTTATAATAATCAATCCTTAACAGGGATCAATTAACCTTTTTATTACAATATTTTATCAAAAAAAAAATACTGATCTCATATTCTAAACAATTTATTATATGTAAAAAAGAAATGTGTTAAAATGGAATTCAGAATAAATAAAATAAATCACTTATGAACACATAACTATAATAAACTTAGATTTACACTTTCTTAAATTGTAAAATGCAACATTTGAATATAAAAGGAAGGTTATTAATAGATGCACTACAATGTTAGAATTACAAAAATAAAAAGAAAATAAAATGCATGGTATCCATTGGAAGTCATTTTTAGCAAGAAATACATAAATATAAAATGTATGATCTACAAAATAGAATTTTAATAAGTAGAAAGGATAAAATTACTAACCTTGCCTTTTTCACTTTTAGAATCATTGTTCAGATTCTCCAAAATGCTAAAATGAAACAAAACAAAAACTGCTTGAACAAGGTCCCTTTGAACAATGCATCAAAATCTTCTAAATTTTATATACTATACATAGTTTCAATTTAAGAAATTTAAATAAGAATGAGTCAATTCACAAATATAAGAATACATCATTAATTAATAGATATAATTTTGAATAGATTTTATGATGACACATGTTTAAAAAAACATTTGAAAATATTTTCTTAAAAAAACAAAATACAGTTTCATAACAACAAAAAAAACT
Organism: Trichonephila inaurata madagascariensis; assembly: GCA_019973955.1. Lineage (NCBI taxonomy): Eukaryota > Metazoa > Arthropoda > Arachnida > Araneae > Nephilidae > Trichonephila > Trichonephila inaurata. Next base: position 288,556 of record BMAV01004013.1, read on the forward strand.
CCCCTCCCCCTTTAAACAGGTCATTTTTACTAATTTACAACTCTGAAGTAACATCAAAAATTACAAGGAATTCCATTCTTTAAAGAAAATGTCAAAAATATTAAACTTATTTGTTCTTTCAATACTATTTTATTTTACAAAATTGTGATTTGTTGTAATGTAGAGTAATCAGCTATATGTTGTCATACAAAATAAATTACTAAAAGTAATTTTAAAACTAAATAATATTCAAAGATGAGTACTTTTTATTGTTGCCACCACATAGACAAAGGTTTTTTCTAAAGAAAAATGATGACTTTTTAAGCGAAAAATTATTTATAACACATATGTGTTTTTAATTATTTTTTGATTTACATATTAAAAATGTAAAAAGGGACTCTGTGATTTCTTTTAAGGAGGAAATTCCATCACAACAGATTTAAGAATAGTTGTACCATTGTGGGGTAAGAGTCAAAAAACTGTTTTTGGAACATCTGTTATTTCTAACTTCAAATATGTCAATTTTAGTATTTAACACTTCATTTCCAAAATACTTGCTTTCAATAAAGTAACTTCATGGCATGTGAATTGAAACATTTGTACTTTTGAGATAAAACACTGCACTCTTGAAGAAATTTTTAGAAAATCAAATGTATAACAGTTATAACAATGTTGAAAAACTATTGTAAATTATATACATGGTCACCATGAAAAAATAACCCTGAATTAGCAAATATTGGCACATTTTTTGACTTTCATAAATTCTACCAATAAAGTTCCAATAATACCCAAGTATCCCAAGATATTTACATAACTCACTATCAATTAAGAAAAAGCAAATTTAATCACATTCAATAACCAGAATATTTTGCAAAATTTAATTAAAAGAATAAATTTACCTAATGTTTTGAAGACTTTCCTCTGTTGTAGGCTCATTAGTTTCTGTTGATGGCTGAGTTCTGGTAAAGGGAATTTCTTCATTATTTTTCAATTTTTTCACAAGAATGCTGATTTCTTTTTTAAAGGTCTTATTTACATTATTCAAACGATCTAAAATCTGAAACACATAATTATGTAGGGTTAATTCATCCTTATAAAAGGAACAAAAATGTACTTTTTTTAATATAGTGAAATAGCTCTTACATCTTTAAAAGAATTTATTCGCCGAACAATTGGATGACTTTTATGAACAGTTCCCTTACTTCTTAGGGACATGTAGAAACTAATATTCATACAATAACTAAAAATAAACCAAAAGTATATTTAGAAAGCATGTATATTTATACATTTGAACATTTTACATTACACACTAATTAAAAATTTTAAGTGGTCACCACTTCAGAAGTTTAAGGAGAAAGATTTAAAAAAATGCAATGCAATTTATTCTTCAATATAATATCAATATGTAATTTTTGATAAATAAATGTAACTTGCATGGAATTTTAAGCAATTTTTTTTTAAAATAGAAAAGTAGAAATAGAATGTAGAAATAGAAAGTAGAATTCTCAGATTGCAGTAAATATATAGCTACAAGTATTTTATTGCATTATTTCATTTGTAAAAAGGTATTGCAAATTGGTAACAAATCAAACCTTCAGTCATGATCAAGAATCAAGTTTAGAATAATGATCAAATGAAACAAGGAGGAAAAGTTTGAAAACCTCTGAAAATGAATTTAAAAATAAGAGACCATTTCATTCAATCTCATTTTGCATCATTCCTTATATCTTGTACCAGTAAAGAAATCTACTATTTCTCATTATCTATTCCAGTTTCAATAATACTTTTAATGCTATTATAAGAATTAAAATACTGTTTCTTCTATTATAAGAATTAAAAAAAAAACTAAAAAAAATTGAGGTATACATTTCAAAGTTACTTAATTGCTTGTTTTTCTTTTAAGAAACATTTATACACATATTTTAATCAAAACTACAATGCTGTTTTTTCTATACTTGCCTTACATGAAAATTATTCATATTGTTATATTTTCCTTGTAATATATTATAATGAATGTTATCTTATAAAAAAATGTTAACTACTCAAGTGTTAGAATGTTTTTAACCCTTCCTTTTATGCCTTAAAAACTAAAGAAAAAATTAAAATCATGAATTTCAATACAATGACTGCATCTTATTTTATCTAGCTAAAATATTTGAAAAACAAATTTTTTAAAAAACTAAAAAAAAAAAAAATTAACATTGAAAAACATTAAACTATTATATAATTGATATAGTAATATCTTCTATATAAAGCAAAATTTATGGGAAAAAAATTTTTACAAAAACAAAATACCATTAATTTTAAAGAAAGTTTTCAGGAAAATAAATTAGTAGTTTTGAAAATAATTAAGTCAAACAAACAAGTTTATGTAAATAAAATTGGCACAAAATAGACGCTGACAAATTATTTGACATACAATAAATTTAACATTGCTAAAACAATTCTATACATAAGCACATAAATTCATCTATACTTTTATTGTTCACAATATTCTTTTATAAAAAATGAAACAATACATGTTTAAAATAAAAACTTTACTTACTGTAATAATGCTTGATATTTTATTTTTATATACTGAGCACAAGCTTCTGATGGTAGTTCAACTTTCTGAACAAAACTGATTAGAGGTAAGAATTTGTCTTTTAATTCTTTCATCTATGATAAATAATTAATAGGTATTTTTAATAAATAAATGTACATTGATCTCAAAAAATTCCAAGTAAAACTATTTGAAAAATAAATTGCTCAATCATACATTCTCTAAAAAAAAATATTTAAGTAAAGATTACACTTAATGAAAAATTTTGAAAATTAAAAGAGAGGTTAAAAAGAACCCTGCTTCTTAAAAATGAAAAACTCAATCATTTATACATAGAACATAAATTGATATGAATGAAAAAAAAAAGCAAAACATTCTAGTAATTGTTTTAATTTTTTTCCCTTTTATTTGATAATGAAAAAAAAAGTTACAGCCAGACTATCTTTAATTTTTTTTAAAAAAAATTGTGATGCTGGGGGAAAAACTCACTTTCTCCAAGTATTCATCAATATATAACAATAATTCTGGACTCTTCTTTTTTAATAGCTACAGAGAAAAACAAGATATTATTAAAATATGCTGTTATTTAAGTAAAATTTTAAAAAACTTGAAGGAAAAAAACTATTATTGATCTGTTTTTTTCATATCAATGAAAGTACTAATAATTCATTTTACATGCAACATTTTTCCACATACATATTTATAGTGGAATTTATTTGTAAAGATAAATGTAATACTTATTTTTAAAAAATACTCCTAAAAACTTATATATTTGTATGTGTTGTGCAATAATAAATATTATTCATCAATATTGGGAAATAAAAAATTCATTAAAATTTCTTTAGTTAAAACATACATGACCTTTTTAAAATAAGTACTTTAAATTTGAAAACTACTTAGGAATATAAGTCAAATGCAGTGGGAAAAGGTCCAAAACAAATATGGTACAAAATGTGGAAATGATACAAAAAAATATGGTAAAAAATGCATTTATAAAATCATCATAAAGGGAATCTCAATTAAAAATAAATTTTTCAATTAAAACTTGATGTTGAAATATCTTTAACATAGCATTAAGAATGTGTTTATTTCAGTTTCTGGAATTTGCATACTTTAAAATCTTACTAAATACAAAGCTATAAAATTTTCATATTTATCAAGGAGATAATTTTTACACAATTTAAATATATATACTGAATGTACATTAAAAATGGTACTGTATGTCCTCGAATCTAAGCCATACTTTTTTCCAATGTTAATGCTACTGAAAATTGCATGTAGCTTAGAATCAAAGGGAAAAAATTCAGTGGATTTGACAATTAGAGCTATTATAGGTTTATGTATATATTTAAAAGTTTATAATACTGGTAAAATAACTAATTAATCACTTCCTGTAACTTCTCCTTTTAAATTTATTTTAATTTTGTAAAAATTGGACATCAATAAACCATTTTACACAATTTTTCATTTTTTTGCAAAAATTTGTTGAGAATTTGGGGTGCGGCTTAGAATTTATGGCGGTTTAGATTCAAATAAATATGGTATTTTATCTTTTAATACATGAAATACATATTACTTCCAACAAATAATGTAGAAAAGGAAAACAGTACTTTATAATACTATCCCTTTATACTTGCTTATGAATAATGTACATTATCTTGAATAAGAAGATATTAAATCTTCAGTAAAAAAAATTAATAACTATATATACCTGCACACATTATATATATATATATATAACTTACTCAAGTTTAAATTTAATAGGTAGCTGGTTCTTAATCATTAAATAACTCAATTAAAATTACTTGAAAGTTTCACAGGCAACTAAAATACTAAAAATGTATATTTTAAAACACTAACTTTCATTTTTTGAGCATGGTCAAGAGAATCCAATTTTGCATCTTCATCAGATTCCTCTTTTGGTAAATCTTCAGCTGTTTCAAGCTAAAATAATTTTAATATGAAGTAAAAAACATTGAAGCTTTTAAACAAATATTATTGAAGTCTAAACAAAATAATATCTTCTGGCAAAAATTATCATCAATCAACAAACTTAAAAATGATAATAATACACCCATTAAACAGTAAACAATGAAGAAATAAGCCATATTCAGTATATCTTTATTATAAATGTCAATCATTTTAGAAAATTAAATGCTAAATAGTTTTTTAAAAAATGTATAAAATACTAATACATATTAAAGAATAAATATTTGTAAGAAATGTTAAGTAAAGCTGCAAATTACTTCACACATAAATGACAAAACACACACAAAATAAAGTAAAACTGTTCTTTTCATTGCTATGAGATCAGACGAAACAAAATAATAAAGAAATCCCACAAATCTACAGCTTCAAAAAAATAATAATAAAAAATAATCGACTTTGCACATTATAGTCAAATTAACAACTGTATGACTGAGCTAAAATTAACAACTTTGATAGCTTTTAAATGCACATTAACCTATTTTCTTAATGAAGCGTAAAAATGATTTCAAAAACTAACCTGAAAAAGTTCTGTAATATTGACATCAGCATAACTACTGACACTTTTTTGAATTGCAAGAGCTTCTTCTGCTTCTGCACGTGCTTTTTCAGCATCTTCCTCTTTGTAAGCTGTCAGAAAAGTTTTTTAAAAAATTCAAAATGATCATCAAGCCAATTTTTTTTCTTTGCTCTTTTTTGCCTTTGAACAACATTAAAGATTAATCCTTCAAATAATTCAATTTTCATTCAACTTAGATAAATTTGATTACTTTGATTTTTACAATCACAAAATACGAGTGTTACTTTTCGCCAGTTAGATCAACAAAATTAATATACAGTGGGGCTTCTATTTAATGAAGTTCCTAAATCACGAAAAAAAATTCACTATGTGGAAAATTCATTAAATAAATATTCATCTTTCAATATTCTTCTGTTCTTAGTTCCAGGGAAAAATTCACAAAATAACTGAATTTGCAAAATAGAGGTCCGACTGTATCATGAAAATATATTAACTTCAGTCAGGTCCTAGCACTTTTCACACTGTAATAAACATATAACAGGCAAAAGCACAGAAAGGTTTTCCAAAGAATACACAAGCAGATCAAAAACAAAAGACACCAGCATTTAGAAGCGATACATGGCTATCCTTTTCTTTCTCATTCACTACAGAAAACTACTGCACATGAATATCAGGATGAGAATAAATTCTTCAATGACTTTGTCAGAACAGGAATAAGAATTTCTAATTATTCCAAAGAAACAAACAATATTTAAGCTCTACATAGTCATTTACAAAAGAATGGCACCTTTATGCTATTTAAACACAATTATAATCAATTAAATGGCATTAAAGTGACATGCTAGAATGATACATTTGTAATAATGGTAAGCAATTTGCTCCCTGAGAGGAGTTTGACATCACCTTTAAGAGATTGAGAGATTTTCCACACTTTAGGTATAAAATATGCAGAAGAAAAGTGAGTTTTATAATCAAAAATTGAGAAATGGTACATAAGGAACAACAGGAATATGAACCTCACATGTATAAATATGATTATCAGAATAATAATGATAGAGACTTTGTTAAAAGCAAAAATATACAAAGTAGTTTTTACTGGAGATATTCTATAATTGTTTATATCATACAATTGGGTCAATTTGTTGGTAGCAGTTTTAAGCTGCCACTCAAGCAAACACAAATCTGAGCCTTCAAAGTATATTTACAGATGGGCAATATAAAAAGAGCTTCCATAGAGGGCGCTGTAGTTCTAAGAAACAGGTAAAATATGATAGATAAAAAGGATGACACTCAAAATATGTCCTTGAGGAACTCTCTCATAAATTGAATAAAAGAAGTAGAAAGAATACCCTCTAAATGAGCTCTAAAAGAATGAACAGCAAAAAAATTCCCAATAAATTAGGACTAACTGCCTCTAAAATTCTGTTCACAGAATGTGAAATATCCTATAGTGTTAGATACAATCATAAGTTTTATCCATATTGATAATTTAAGTGAAATTATTCTACAGGACAAAACCATTTGATTTTGTTTTATAGCAAAATGTAATCAAGAATTGGTCTTTTTTTTTTTTATGGAAGCCATTCTGGAGCAGAGAAGTATATCAGTGATTTCCAAAATGTCCTAAAGATAGTCATTGACCACACATTTTAAACTTAAGAAAAGCAGCTTATGAGAGGTATCAGTTGATAGCGTAAAGGATTCTTTGGACTTCTTCCAGATTTCTGGATGGGAATCATTATGACCTATTGCCACAAACTTGAATGCACCTACTTTTTTCTATATTCTATTGAATAGGTAAAGAAATTAACAGAGAATCCTCATTCAAGGGGTGAAAAAAACTCTTCATTAGTAATTCCACTTCTGATGTTATAGATCAACAATAAGGCCCCCTTTAATTCCCACACATCAAGTGAGTGTTTATTACCCACACACTATAAAGCAACATGAGGGCTATTAGCTATGGACCTCACAATTTTGAACCATTGTCAAGTGACAAAAATTCATGTCAAGTAGCACCATTCTCCAAATTTTCACACTATGTCAATGAGAGAACTTGAAGCCATGACAGATTTAAAACGCATCAGACCCAGTAGACAGTGGATCTTTAGTGGCCTCAAGTATTGCAATGACACACTGATTCCTTCCGTGACCATGACCACTAGGCTACCACAGCCACTCTAAATATCAAAGTGATAGAAGAAAGTGTCAGCACCTGATGCTGATAAATGTATGCTTAGAAGGTTTTTTAGTTACTAGAAGTAGAAGAGTTATATTATATTAACACTGCACTGTAAAGCAACACAACCTTGACAGACCTTGTAATTTTGAACTTTTTGAGGGGGACGACACCTGAGCTGGCATTCCCTCTCATAACTACCATATCAATAGGAGAACATTGAGCCTCAACAGATTTAATGTGCATCGACCCCCTCTACACAGTGGGTTTTTAATGGAACCAGAACTCGAACCCATGACTCTATGCAATGAGTAAGTGACCATAACCATAAGGCTATCACAGCCATTTAGTAATTAAAAAAGTAATGCTGCAAGAGAGAGCTTGACACACACAAGCAAATGCCTGGTCAATTAAATTAATGGTGAAATCTACAGGTAAGGACTATACAGAAACTGAACTTTCCAATATCAAGATGGAAAAGTTTTAATATAAGGTATTCAATGCTTTGATTTTTCTCCATAACTGCTGACTAGTAGTTGATAAATAGATAGATGAGACATGGTGAATCAAATATTCTCTCTGGCAATGATACTGCATTCTACAAGCTAATATTTTTGTACACTGATTTCGATTGGAGAGGTGTCTTCAAAATATACACCATGATTTCCTTTGTTACTTGTATGCCCTTCTTTTTTTCTTTCTATCTTGTATTCAGCCATTATTTACATATCTCCCAATGATTGTTAAAGATCTTGGGTATCACTGCATCAACAATACTCAAAATAGCATCAGTTACATGAAGAGTGGCATCCTCAACTGCTTGCCTGTCATCACCATTAGCACGGAAGACAAGGAAAGGGAAATTAACACTGTTATAGGAAAGGGAAATCATGTTATTTAAACCATCATCTACCTCAAAATTCAACAATGAATGATAGAGACAAAGATAAAATGGCAAGATCGAGGAAGTGAAAGATCAGAGAAGACGAAAACAGTAATAAACTTTTTTATCTGTTACATCCTAAAAATTTGTAGCATCATATTCCCATCGAAGACCATGTCCATTAAAGTCATCAAACACAATAAATGGAGAAACCTGGCAATTGACTGACAAAGTGGTTCAAGTGCATTTGTGGCACAACACCATAAGGTGTTAAATAAATGCAACAGATTGTGGCTAATCAGTGGATAAGAAGCTGAGTAGCCTGAAGTAATATGTGCATGTAAGGCACTATTAGGATATGAATGGGCATACACCTCCATTTGGAAATGTGCTGTCATCAATATCCCATTGTACACAATTACAAACATACCTTAATATTGCCATATATGGCATAGTTTAGAAATGTCTCCTAAAAAGTAACACATGCAGATTGTGCATGAATACAATGTATTTGAGATCATCTAATCAAATTTGAAGTCATTACAATTCAGGAAACAAAGAGAGCCATTAATTGTGCACACTTGCTCCTCCTTTTGAAGCTTTTTTACTATTCTTTCCACTGGAAGTCTAAAAGTCTGGCAAAATGTCTATCATTTTTTATTGTATTATTATCATTCCATCAAAGCATTATCATCAAATTAAAGCTTCGAAGTGTGAATCCACTCCTGAGCCCTGAGCACCCCACCTCCAACTAACCCTAAAGCAATGATCTTCAATTATCTTGGTACTCATCTAAAGATGAGCTTCCAAGAGGAAGAAAAAAGAAAAAGGAGAAATTGAATGACAAGGAGAACCACAGTAAAAAAGGATCATCAAGGTATTCTGGAGGCACATGTCACCAATTATTTACCCCAAAGACAATACACTCCATAGGAAGGGGGGGAATCGATGGGTGTCTTGGGTTTGTGATGCCTGTACTTAATTTAGAAGGTAAGCCCCTAAGAGAAAGCTTGAGTGCTACTGTTATACAATACACCAGATATTATAAATACAAAAAATTATTTTCCCACACACAATAAATGTTTAAACATTTGAATTTATACATAGTAGTCCAATGACAAATAGTTCAAATGCCAAATATTTCATGATAAAGTATACAATTAATGAAGCTGGAAAAAATGGTTATAACTCTTTTCGATTTTGAAACAAATATTTACCAAAATTTCATAATAGAATTACAGACAAATTAAGAACAATAATAATGTTCCTTTGAACGACATATTTCTATACAAGCAATAAGAATTTCATTAGAAGAACAGAAATTTTACTTACATTGCACAACCCATGTATTATTTTTATTTTATAGAGTAATTTTTCAACATAAATCTGTATGCATTTTTTTAAAAAGCAGCTTACATTAAAATATCATTGTTTTCAAATAAAATAAGACATCAAAATAAAGATTATCACAAAAAAATTTCACAAGAATAAAACATTTTTTTTTTTAAGTTTAAGTTCTACAAATTAATCCTAAGCATTGTCCTTTCCCAATAAAGACCAATCCCCATTTAAACTGAGTGTACATTCTTTTCTTCAAAAAATTTACCCAAAATTAAAAACTTTTTAGAATTGAAAAAAATGTCAATATGAGAAAAAAGAAATTGAAAATGAGAGGGAAAAGAAATTCATATACAGCACACAATTGTTGGTATTTGTTTTATAATCTCAAGGAAAAATTCACCGTATGATCATATACATTCAAGCATTCCAATGAGTGAATGGGAATTTTACAAACTACTCAGAAACATTGATTATTAAGGATTTATTACTATTTTCCCCTTATACAAAATAAGTTCCATTCAAAACACCCCAAAAGTAAAAAATTAAACTTGCTTGTGCATGACTATTCTTTTAAAAAGAGTTTTTCCTAAACTGTGTTTTTTCCAAGATTGATGAATCTCTATATAAACTGATCTTTTTACTTTAAAAAGTTCTAAAAATTCTCAGCTTATACACAGAAATATGCAGTAACCAGAACCCTTTTAAAATCAGTTTATCTTGCCAATTTGCAAACTAGTGGTGATTAAGACAAAATTCTAAAACTTAATTTATAAGAAAAAATCATCTTGACAGAAGCAACTTACTTCTTCCTCGATCTTCATCAACAAAATCAGCATTGTAATACGCATATTTCTTCTTTCCCCAAACATCTCGCCTTGGTAAACCTGAATGAAGTAGTTTTATTTAACATAAAATAACAATAGAATGCATGTTTTAAAAAATTGATAAACTTACTGTAAATAATAAGTCAACAAACTATTTTAAAAATACTCCTTAGTATGTTTGCAGAATTATGTTTATAGTATTAGTGATCTTTCATCAGTATAAACATAAAAGATTATTTTTTTAAGTTCAATTTATGAAGTTGCAAGTCAAACTCATACTCTAAAAAAAATAACAGAATATGATTTTGCAAACTAATATTTGCAGTTGAGAATTTAAAATCCGAAATTAGAATTTTCTAAACTGTAGCAATTTTAAATTTTGGAATAATTTTACATCAATTAAATTTTAAATTAATTGCAATAATCACAGAAGAGCCTATCTATACAGGAACAATACTTGTTTTTTAAAAAAGCAAAACTAGTAAAAAGCAAAGTAATTATTAAACTATTTTATTCCATTCTTTCAGTTACTTTTAATAGTTTCCACAAAAAATTGAAAGTTAAGCTATATTTTTCTCTGTTCTTCTATATATTTCAGAAATTCTTTAATTCTAAATTAATGTAACAGCCTTAATATTGGGTTCAAATTATCAGTTTAAGATCCTCAAAGGAGTTAACTACTTTTTCTGCAATTCTAGTAATACACTCATGGACAAAAAAGTTAGTGCACCAAGAAATAATTGTGGGATCGTAACGAAACTTGGCATGAAGGTACATGTTGGGGAGATATACAAGTGATTAGAAATGCAGTGATTGTGCGTTACATATAGCCGGTAAAGGACGTATAATGTCATTCTCCATGGAGTATAAAACAGGCAACCAAAGCTTGTTTGAGTGTGCTGAATTGTTTACAAAGGAAGAGTTGAGGTAGACATGCCATTACGCCGTTTTCGAAGACAACATGAGCATGAGAGGGGGAAAATCATCGGAATGATGGAAGCTGGGTGATCAGCTAGGCGAGTAGCTCGTCAATGGACTAAATTCATGATGGTCACATGATAACGGCAAACACGTGTTTCCTATTGATTAAAAATTGACATACTAGTTGTTCAACTTGTAAAGTTGAGATAACATTTAAAATTTGATATATGATTGGGTAAAGAGTTCACGTGTTAAAATTCTTCAACAGTTTTTAAAACTAAAAAAAACTTACATTATACGAATACTCTTTTAAATTAAGTGTATTTTGTTTAACTATGTGCATTATTATATCGTTGACACAAATATGTACTTTCTAAAAGAAAGTTTCTGCTAAAAGCAAAAGTTGGCAACAGTGAAGTACATGAACTAATTGGCTGGAAACGCGTGATTATATTTACTATATAATTATGACGTCGCATTAATTTATGAACTGATTGGCCGAAAACACGTGGCTCAGTTATCATGTGACTATGACGTCACATGAATTTAGTCCATTAGGCCGCTCTAATTGTGTTGTGAGGAGGTGTTGGGACCAATGGATCTGAGAGATGTCAGTTACACAAAGACCAGACTCGGGATGCCCTCGACAGACCAGTCGTCGAGAAGACCGCCATATCATAAGAAATGTATGCATACAGCCAACTGCTTCATCAGCCACCATCCAGGCATAGGTAGCACCTTCACTAGGGGCTCCTGTGTCTTCTCGAACCATACAAAGGTGCCTGGCTGAAGGACATTTGGGATCACGGTGCCCATTACGTGTGCTGTCCTTGACGCCCACGCATTGACGCCTTCATTTGGAGTGGTGCCACGCACAAGGAAACTGGACTGCAGTGGAACGGAACCAGGTCATCTTTAGTGACGAATCCAGATTCAATCTCAGCAGTGATGACAATCGTGTTCGTTTGTGGAGACCATGTGGTGAACGCCTCAATCCTGCCTTTGCTTTACAGCAACACACCGCTCCCACAGCTGGTGTGATGGTATGGGGTGCCATTGCCTACAATACACAGTCACCCCTAGTATTGATCCGTGGCACCATGACAGTCCAGCAGTATTCCATGACATCCTGCAACCACATGTGTTGCCACTCATGCAACGGCTCCCAGGAGCCATTTTTCAAAAAGACAATGCTCAACCTCACACGTCAAGGGTGTCACAAGACTGTCTCTGCTCTGTCACTACCCTTCCTTGGCTTGCCCGATCCCCAGATTTGTCTTCAATCAAGCATATCTGGGATCATTTGGGATGGCGAGTTGGGCATCCCATGAGTTTGAATGAACTAGACCCAAGGTTACAGCAAATATGGAACAAAATGTCTCAGGACATCATACAGAACTTGTATGCCTCAATGCCCGATCGTATTGCATCATATATTTGCGCTAGAGGGGGGGTCAACAGGGTATTAAATCCTCCATTCTTATGCCTTTTTCTCTGAAACAAATGATCCTTTTTCTTTGATTTTCTAATCATTTACTTATATCAAAGTAGTCATTGCGTATGTAAAATTTCGTTTCATTTTGACAACTCCTTCTTGGTGCGCTAATTTTTTTGTCCATGAGTGTATTGATAGCATTTGACCTCCCTATATTATTTTTCATATTTTGTTTCTCTTACAAAATGTTATTAGTGATCCAGAAAAATAATAAGTAAAGAACATTGATTCATAATTATCAATATTCATCATTTCTCATGAATTATTAAAAGTAAATGATCCTATCATCAGAAAGAAAACAAATAATTAGACTAAACTTTCTGCATTTCCTAAATTTTAAGAAGTGAGGGGAAAAGGACCCAGAAAATATGAATTTCTATCAATTTTCAGTTTATATATATATATATATAAATTTCTAAGGATTTTGGAAATCTTTAATTAATAATATATGAATCAAAATATTTAAATAATATTATATCAAAAAATATTTTCTGCAAAACTTTTAAAAAAGAATCATGTTATAGAAAATCGTGATAAGAAAAGAATTCTTATATGAAATGTATAGTAAAACGAGTGTCAGACACATATTTCCAGTGTCACATTTTCACAACAGTTCTGGCTACTCTTGCAAATACTTGAAGAGTACAAGCACATAAATGACCACAAATTAATACTAACACTTCAAGAGAAAATCTAGTTTCTATACAATGTAGGCAGGAAAAAAATCAAACTAATTTGGTGAAATATTTTAATGCAAAGATAAAACTACAATGATTAGCTTTATATTGTTATGAATTTTGTGTAACGAATGTTTAAAATAGCATAAATAATTTATATCTGGATGTATAATGCATTAATATTACTCTGTTGTATTTATTTAATGCTAAAATTGTAATATTTGCAAGCAATGACAATCCTTACATTATAATGGTGATTCAATGGAAACTTGACAAAATATTGCCGATACAATCACGTTGGCATTACTTTTTGGCGACCATATGAATGCTTCTGGAAATTACTGGAGAAATTTAATATCCCGATTTAAGATCCTTCAAGAAAAATCCCTGCAGACTTTAAATAAAAGACACTCACTGAAGTTGGGTCAATATTGTTTTGACCATTGAAGAGTCAACTAGGAAATTAGTAGCTACAAACAAGCAAGCAAGTGCTTGCGAATAATCTTAATCATTACGAATTTGTATTTTTAGACACTGACAGCAGTGTCTGAGCACTGTAGAAGATGTGAAGGCCTTCTGGGATTTATTTTGTAAATTTTGCTGCCATATCTTGTACTTTATGGATTGCTCATGGACAACAAATTTTCATTGCTTCTGGAGAACTCTTTTGCTCTTTGAGACCTATAACATAAAATCCTCAAACCCCAGTCTACATAACAGTTTAGTGTCAGATGTTGGGATTTTATGCCAATAACAAGAGCATGGACGAGCAACTGTAAGCTCTGTTGGAAGGCATCAATGATTTGAAATACGGCAAGAAGAGACTGGGAAAGGTCAGGAAGAAATGCAGAAAAGTATGGAGAATATACAGAAACATCAAAAAGACCTTTGGAAAGACCCAGAAAAGAAAATTGATAACACTGAAGAGAAAATAAAACAATGTCGAAGAGAGAATAGCCGGAAAAATGGAAGAAAAGATTAAAGTTGAAGAGAAGACGTAAAAGAAAATGGAGGAGAAAATAGAAAGGATTAGAGAACAAGTTAATTAAAGAATTGAAGTGGCCAGAAATTTTAGCCTTGTGTCACAGTGAGTAGAAAATCTAGAAAAGAAACTTCTAGTTTGCAAAAATAGGAAGGACGAAAGCAAGTTTACACCTGTGCCTGCCTCTTCAGTGCCAGTGAAACTGTCGACCTATGACAGAAAAACCAATTGGCAAATACACAAAATGCAATTTGGAGTAATTTCAGATGACAATGGATAGACTGGCAAGGTTAAAGCAAGTCATCTAGCAGCATCCCTTAGAGGAGAAGCTACTGATGTACTTCAGACTCTCCCAGATACTGAGCAGCTGAATTTAAACATCTCTACAATGCTCTGGATCTACAGATCAACCAGAAATAATTCAAAGACTATGCACGCCTGCAAATGAAGACAAGACACCAGAAAACCAGAGAAAGTTTGCAGGAGTATGCCTCTAAAATAGAAAGACTCACAGACTACCCAGTAAATGTGCTACAAATGATTTCTCTAGAGTATTTCGTGGATGAACTGAAAGATGGAGAAATCCAGAAAGCTGAAAGAATGGCAGATGTCCAAAATCTAAAATCTGCCCAGTTATTTGTCCTGAAATTGGAGGTCACAACCCAAGCCAATTGCAGGCTAGAGTGACTGCAGATGCACCCTGGAAATCTTCATGCATGGGAGAGAAAATTCAGACTAAAGACTGGAGATCTGAAGCAGGGGAAATGCAGCTTCAAGTGCTTAATAATACTGGGGGTGTGGTGGAACAGGGCACCTTAGAAGAAATTGTCTCTGAGCAAGTAAGGAAGAGAACCCTGTCACTTCTACAAAGCATGAAAACTAATATACGGTCATCTTGCGGGGTGAAGGTCGCCAGATGATGAAAAGCCCCCATCACAAGATTCTCCAAATTTCTACAGTGAACAGTGATGACAATGGACATAACATGATAGGACAGATTAATAACATCTTGTGCCATGTGATTCTTGACACTGGAGTCAATGTGATCATAACAATAGAAGATTTGGCTCAAAAATCAAAAGTTATCTGGATGCCGCCTTGTGTTTCCTTGCAAACAGTGGCAGGAGATAAGATTTGTGTTTATCAAAAAGTCAACTTCACCATACACTTTGGAAATAATAACTATCACCATGCAGCATTTATAGCAGATATTACAGATCCCTGCATTCTTGTACTAGATTTTCTGAAGAAATATGACCACTCTTTTGGGGTTACGAACTGAACTTGAAACTAGCCAGAAAATTATAGCCAAAACTCACATCTTTTTATCACCAAAAACGATACCAACTTGGCTCTATCATCAACATTTTGCCAAGTTTCCATAGAATCGCCATTATAATGTAAGGAACAGCACTGATTGCGAATATTACAGTTTTAGCATAAAATAAATACAACAGAGAGTAATATTAACATATTACACATCCAGATGTAAATTATTTACACTATTATAAGCATTCATTACACAAAAGTCTTAACAATATTTTAAATGATTTTGAGCTCAAAAACCCATGAAAAAGAGAAAACTATTGAAAACAAAATATATGTATTTGATACATATGAAATGATGAAAAAAAGATATATATAATCAAAAACAGTTCAAGGAAAAGAAAATACGAAAATTGAATTTGATCAATTATGGCTATAATAAACATTCAGTTACAAAGAATAAAAGATATTTTGATGAAAAGGAGAAACAATATGCATATTAAGTTATTCAGAAATTATCCAATAGGGGGGAATTCTTATATTTCTTTACCTTCTAATGTAATTGAATAATGGATCATAAGTTATTAATTTGTTACTATCAATTACCTTTTTCTTCATCAGACTCCTCTTCTTCATCATCAGAATCCTCTTTTTCATCACCAGACTCCTCTTTTTCATCATCAGTAATAGGTAAAACTTCTTCCTATAAATAAAATTTAACTATCTTAATATTTACAAACAAATTATACTAAAATAAAATATTTTCTATAGGCAACTCACATATTTTAAATAATTAAAGAATGTAGTCAACAAAAAGAAGAGGTATTATTAACACAGGAGCACAAAATTAAAGTTTTGGAAAAATACAAAAGACATTTTCAGTGATTTTTGTATTACTTAGTATGCTGATTTGGAAAATGACTTCCATTTTTTCCCCATCACATCAGGATTTTTTGTAAAATCGATATCAATATTTTTGCTAAAACCCTATTTTAAAAGGAATTCTCTCGAACAATTTAGCCTGGGTAATTTGGCAATAGTGGTTTTTATTCAGTTAAATCTATGTAAATATTGGTTCTTGGTGAGGCAAATTAATTTTTCAGCAATTAGATGAAAACCACTGTTTTTAGACCTCGCAGGCTGTGTTTTATCGTGAGAAAAACAAGAAATGGGTATGTTCTCTTTTTTCTTTGAAACTTTTTTTGACATTCTTCTTTTATATTTAATAACAGACCTATCTCATTTAACATCCAACAATAGTCAGCTAGCATGTTCTTGGCCATTCTTCCTTGATATTTGCACTCCATTTCTTTGATACCTTGTGAAACCTTTCCTCTTGTTCTTCACTGACTAATCCTAAATTTTCGTGGGAAAAGTCCTCATGTGAGTGAAGGAAATGTATTTTCACAAACATGGAGCAACCTCTCTTGAAATTTCTCCAGCTTATTCATTGTTATTCTTTTACAGTCAGGATCCTTGCAATAGCCAAGAAACTTTTTGACAACATCTTTGAAAATAACTCATGTTTCTTTTTTCCTTTGCTGTCATGGAAGTTTTAAATTCATTATCCTTCATAAGCTTGCAAATATCTGGACCAACAAAGGTTCCCTCTGTCAACTTGGCTTTGGATATACCTGGAAATGTTTTGCAAATCAGTTGGAGGCAAAGACACTGTAATATTAGATCCATGAGGAACAAGGCGTATGGCCGATGGAATATTATCAGGATAAGATATCAGAGCTTTTTATTTTTGTGGTTATATCTATGGATAAAACAGGAACAAAAGTAACAATCATCAGAGTGGTTTAACGGCTTCCTCTAAGTCATAGAAACTCCAAATTGTACAGCAGTCTTCTTTCCTTTGAGCCAGAAGCGTAGATTGTTGAGGCACTTTACACAGATTTTATGATGAGCCCATGATTTGTCTTGGTCTCCAAGTTTCATGCCAAAATATGCAAGATAAAGCTGTTTTACATGGTCTGTAATGCTTCTCATGCAGTTTTTAATTAAACTATGTTCGCCGTATATAAAACAAAAATCATCTGGCCAATTTTTGCAACATCTCGAACTCAAAGCTATGTTTCATGAAATGCCCAGAAATAAACACAAGTGTTTCTGAGATGAAGTTCCCACTTATGCAGTGCATGCACTACAATAAATTACACATGAAAGAAAAATTGAAACCAAGTTTAAAATTTCAGTGTCTTGCGTTCAGAATCAATCCAGATGAGTGACAGTACTTGCATTATCAAGCCAAGATAAGGATCTAAGTTAATGATTTGCGCAACGCTATTGGTAGAGAAATATTGTGACAGGAAGAGAAGGAAAGCAAAGTAGATATTACAGAGTGGTATTCTATACGTTTCACCAAGGTTGAATGAAGGTCAGCCAAGGACGGAAGAAATTCAATGCTGTAAGTAAATTTTAGTAAAGGTGCATAAAAATCCAAGTAAAATTAAATATTTCAAAAAAAATGTGACGTGATGGAAATTTTCATTATTATTTCTGAAACCAGCACCAAAAAAATACATTAAGTTCAGCTATCATTGCTCTTGTATTTTTTTTTTTTCATTGTAACCCTGTGTAATTAACATTCAGAAATATAATTATAGACACATAATAAAACTTAGATTAACTCAATATTTTCTTAAAAGGTATGGCATAAAAAGGAAAAATGAAGGTATAAATTCTCTATTTAGTCCAACTCTGAAGTTAAAGATGATAAAATTAAGAAAAAGACCTGCAAATTATATCCAATATTAATATTTAAATATTACTTAATTACAATGATTTTAAAAAATTAAAAAAAATATATACATTTATTATCTCAATGAAAAGGAATGAAAGTTAAAGTATTAATTTATATATCTTCACATATGGATAAAAAAAAATAGACTATAAAATTCTTTTGATTATTTACCTCACCAGAACTCTCTTTAAAATGCTGAGTTAATTCATCATCAGTTGACAGCTAAGGGAGACAAAAACAATTTTAAGCATAGGAAAATAAATTGGAGAATACCTAATAACATATATAATGAATAGACTAATATCCTCACTTCTTATTTCTTTTATTCACATTCTATTTAGAAAGCTTAAAAGCAATTTTAAGCTATTCATCAACATTTGTGGTTCATTCACAAAATATAAGAACTAATTTAAAACTAAAATAACGTATCAATTATGATGAAAAGATAGCCAAAATATTCAGAAATTATAATCACATATTGTCTTAATTAAGTCTCTAATTGATAATCAGTATGCAATGCACTAATTCATAGTATAACCAAAAATCTCTTCAACTTTGGCTTATCTTCTGACTTTTGTAGGCTTAATCGTGTATAACATTTTCATCATGAGGCATTTCTCTGAAGATGTATACATAACTACTTTTAATCAACATAAATTTAAAAAATTAATAAAGTTTAAATAGACAAACAACTACTTTAGCAAACAAAAAAATTCCACAGAAATATAGATTTCCCGCTGACTTAGCTACAGTTACATCAAGAAGCCCAAAAATATTCAATTCCTTTAACTTTTTCTGACAATAATAGTAAAACATCCTATATTTATACTGCATAGTTTATACAAGCATGGTGAAATAATTTACATCCAAAGTCAAGGTAACAAATGTAAAATACCTTTTTGAGAACTGAAAGCATCTCGTTTTATGAAAGAAAATATGTAACAAATTAATGAAGCAATCTCCACATTAAAAATACACCTTGCAAAGGTTTATCAGCCTAATTCTAAAAATGCTATTATTCTACTTATAAATTTTTTAAAAAATTAATTTTAAGTTTTATTACATTCACAGAACAGATTCTTCATATGTGTATAACAGCAAACAATCTAACAAAGAAGAATTAACTTCCAAGATAAACACAACACCACACCTTCCAAAAATTCATAGATCCCAAATTTAAACCTGAAATCCACCCATGAAAAACAATCAGGTATTTTAATTTTTTATGAGTAAAAGCAACTTTTCAACAAAAGTTTCCTCACACCTAAATTTTTTAAAAATTAATTCCTAATTAAATATATAAAAATATTCTTTTTTTTATTATTTCTAGCAGTAGCATTTGATAAATACATCATTCGCTGGAGAGAAAATACTTCACATAGATGCACAAGAAGCAAAAACAAATTAGGAACAATAAAACCAAGAAGCAAAAACATCATCTAAGTCTGTCAGATTGCAGTGCTTGTAACTGCTCTCTGGCCCTCTTGTATCTATCATAGATGTTTCCAGTCATAAAGAGAGAGTTATTTTAACGTTGCACTATAAAGTTGCATGAGGGCTATTGGTGACAGACCTTGTGATTTTGAACCTCAATCAAGTAAAAAGGACGACACTTGAGCTGGCATCCCTCTCTTCTAACTTCCACACTACACCAACAAGACGACATTTGAGCCTTGACATGTTTAATGTGCATTGTCCCTCTCTGCATGGCAAGTCTTCAATGGTACTAGGCCTGAACACATGACACATTAGCCACAAGTCTGTTACCTTGGATGTTTCTAAAGACAGCAGAGCAAATCCTTGGGTGCTCAACATTTTTGACAGGGAATTCTACCTGCACAAAACACAGTTTGGAGAGGCAAGGACCTTTAGTTTACATAGGTGACTCACAGGACAGTCCAGCTTGGATTTTAGCCTGAAGGCAGCAACCACATGCCACCTTGGGTGATCTGGAATCTCATTCATCATCCATCTCCAAGACTTATCACAAATTTGTTCATTTAAATAATTTGCATGGATATTTTTCATGCTATTTTGAATTGTTGATATATAAATATATAAAATTAGTATTTTATACAAATAAGATAATAAAAAAAAATCAGCAATATACACTAAAATTTCAATTTCATTGTGAAACAGCATTTATATACACAACTTTCTAATGATAATTTATAATATTTTAAAATCTTCCATCATTATTATTTTGTTAAAAATTATTTATAACAAAAATTTTATAATATGATTGATTTTTTAAAAAAATTATAATTTTCAATATATAGTTCCTTTTGGTTATGTGTATACAAAAAAAAATCCTATTCTTTCATTTTATAAATGTTCAAATACATTAACTGAACAAATTTATTAATTTAGTTGCAAGAAGTTTCAAAAGAAGCTCCATATAATTACGTTTTTTACTTACTAATCAAACTGGAAAATAAGAAATAAATTATTTTGTTAAGATTCTCAACTATCACTCACATACTAGACAAGTTTCATGGTCTTGAATAAATCCAACAGCACAAAGAGACGAGACTTCAATTTAAATTATTATAAAATAGTACTCCAAATGAAATGTACAACAAATAAAATGAAGTCAAATCATCATCCGAAACTATAAGAGTAACATATGAAAAAAATAAGTCTTCAACAAAATTTACTCCAGCTGAAAGGGATCACTGAAAAAAATTTTGAAATCATTTTATGTAATTTCATCAACAATTCCTACACAGTACTATTATCCCTCTTCCTTATACAAAAATTATTTCACGTTCACTTGTTTCTAGAAATATATAATTAGTATAAATTACTAAGTGAAGAAACTGAAATTAGAGTACAATTATATTATAGTATTGTACTCTAATTCCATGCTAATAAACATCAGTAAAATTACAAAGCTCAGATCACTAATTCATAACCTCACTGCAACTACTGGCAAATAACATAGTCCATTTGTCCTTCTGTTTGGTTCTTTCTAAAAAAAATTTTCCCTCTATTTCACCTTTTTTCCCTAGCTTTAACTAAATTTCTTTGAAAAAAGGTACTGAATTTCAAAGAAATCCATAAATCAAGAAAGAATAATTTATTCTAATGGTTGATTTTCAAGTTAAAAGTTAAGCTTTAAAAAGCTGAATATGAGCTCTAATAACTATATGCGTAGAACTTCATAAATCTCTAGAATGGTATTAAAGTGGGTGTCAACAAGAAAAACTGCTTGATACCATTCTGAACCACAATAATTACAGTACTTTCATACTATTGCAACAATGCCACTGTTCAAGATATCTCACCAAGTTGGCAGCCCCGATTTCACATGTGTCGCATGCGCTGAATTTGCAACCATGTGCTTAATTTCATGAAATGTTACCAATATGGTTGTGATACTATGTAAATACCATAATTACATAATGTCAAACTTAAAAACAGCTGCTTTAAAATTATTTTTTAATCTATTCTGATGAAGCTTCTATTCAAAGAAAAAACACAGAAAGCAACTTAAATTTTTGAAGCATAATTTAAAGCTAGTAGAAACATGCATGCATGCTAGGAATACATAATTCCACCCTTCATCTACCCACTTCCTTAAACCACTTTTTTAAAAAAAGGTTGTAGTAAAAATATTTTGGCAAAGTAGTTACAACATTACACAATCATCATAATATTTTTACCTCATCATCTATATGATCCTTCTCATTATATAACAAATCATCTTCATCCACATCAGCATCGCTGTTATCATCCACAGGCACATCTGCTTGTTTTTTTAACATCCATGCCTTACGATGTGCAGCTGCTTTCCTATAAAAATTAACAAAATAATTTTTTAAAAATATTCATGACACTTTCCTTTTAGAAAAATTTTTTTAATCAAACTGCTTAAAAACATCAATTCCTTTATCATAGTCTAACATATTTTTGAAATGCTCCTCTTTTCATGAAAAAGAGTCAGTCATATCAGCATATGAATAAAAGAATTTTTGTCCAATTCACAAATTTTTACATTGGCACAATAAATAAGGAGAATTTCAATTGAAAATGTTGTAACTTGCTATACGTAAAAATATGAAATTCAGTAAGAGGGAAATAAGCTTCCATAAAACCTCACAAAACAAGACCAATCATTCTACTTCTCAAGTGTAGCAATGTCTCATAAGCCAGTAACAGCCTTCGGACAACTGTGATCATTTTCGTCAAACATCAAACATCATATTACTCAGCATCAGATCTATAGGTTGCGGGTTCTGTCCTGCGGATTTAAGCCACTTCATTGGTAACTTTGACTGAATTAAGAAAAAGGCAACCTTCTGTTATGTTGTGGCGTCATCTACCCACAAGAAGAGCAATCAAAGTCATCAGACCCACTTGACGCAGCAATCAAAGTCATAAGACCCACTTGACGCAGCAATCAAAGTCATAAGACTCACTTGATGCAGCAACCAAGTCATCAAACAACTTTTCAAGTGTAGCAGTATCTTCATAAGCCAGTAACAGCCTTTGGACAACGGTGATCACTTTTGTCTCGTGGTTATGTTCCTCGGCTTCATATCCATAGGTCGCACAGGTTCTCTCCCGGAATAGCACCATTTCACAAGCAATACAGAAATTCAAAAAAAAGTTGATAAGCTTGATTTTTTTAATATTTTTGCTTTAATTAAATATAAAAGTTAAGGTATAGCAAAATATAAGAAATACATTAATACATGTGGGAATCCAACCGAAATCTTCCAAAAAGGTGGAATTCTTCAGATAGCGGGGGGTTTATGGCGTGGTGTCTAGGGGTTTTTGGGTGTATTAGTTAATTTTGAAATAAAATAGACAACATAGTTCAAGAAAGAAACTGGTTGAAAACTAAATAATTTATTAAGAATTATAGAGGAGTATTTACATGGGGAATATTTCAAAAGAATAGGAAAGTTGGATAAGCATATTTTGGAATAGGAAAGTTAGATCACATTAATTTAAGGGAGGCAATTGAGATTAAATAGAACTCATTATGATGCTATTAAGACTTACCGCCTGGCGCGGACGAACGATAGAACTCATTATGGTGCTATTAAGACTTACCGCCTGGCGCGGATGAACGGCGCTGACGCGCGAAATACGACGTTTCTCGACGGGTGTTAGTGGGCCTCTGGCGAAAAAGGTTGATGATGGCATTTTAAAAGGGACGCTAGATGGCGTTGATGTGGAATACTGTTTTGATTAGAATTGCTGACCTCGGTAAAGGATATGATCTAACCTTTTACAAATGGGATATCCTACAAAATCACCCTCCTCTGACTGAGCTGGTCTCTCAGCTCTTACAGTGTTGAGAGCTAAATTATTTACTAAAGAGAGAGCTAAATTGGATTCAGCTGTAACCATAAATTTTTAAATATATGAATGTTTATGCAATAACCAAAAAAAATATTGATCTTATTATAATAAAATATACAGATGAAAAGATGCATACCCGATATTTACAATTCTGAATCTAAAATAAAACATAAAAATACCAAAATATTCTATATTGCGACCTGCAATTAACTAAATACCAAATCACACACACAAAAAAAAATCCTTCGAATAGGTCGAAAGGTAAAGAATAATACGAAATATAATAATTGTTACAAACGAATATAAGATAATTATTGGAAACTAGTTTTACCACATAATAGCAATTATTTTCTCGAAAAAGATATGAGAAAATTTAAATATAATTACTATTCAAAATTTAATTTGTATAAAAATATTTCAT
Organism: Trichonephila inaurata madagascariensis; assembly: GCA_019973955.1. NCBI lineage: Eukaryota > Metazoa > Arthropoda > Arachnida > Araneae > Nephilidae > Trichonephila > Trichonephila inaurata. The sequence goes on from BMAV01004013.1 coordinate 312,634, forward strand.
TAAATCAGCTGAGGTGGTGGTGGAGTTAAGTTCTTCGTGATGACCAACCTTTTCCACTTCATATCTATCTCTAGAATTCACTTTAGTTATTTTATAAGGACCTAAGAACTTTGGTCTTAGTTTTAGTCCAGTTCCAAATTGAGTCCTTTGGATGGCTACTAAATCGCCTTCTTTGTACATTGGAGCTATCTTTCTTCTTTTGTTGTATGTCTTTGGTTCTCAGATTGTATGGTTTCGACGTTCTTTTTGGCGTCATTCCTTAGAAATTCACGTTGTTCTTGTAGTTCTTCCGCTATTTCTTCTAGCAGTAGGTCTCTGATTCGAATGTCTTCCTTGTTACGAATTTTGATTCCTATTAAAAGTTCGAATGGTGTCCATTTTGTGCTTCGACATATAGTGCTGTTTAGTATTCTTTGTAATCTGTCGACGCATTTGTACCATTTCGTTGAGTCGTCTAACGATAGCTTGGTAAGGACTGGAATCAAAGTTCGGTGTATTCGTTCAACTTGTCCGTTTCCTCTAGGAATGCCTGTTGCTATTAGTAGATGTTGAATATTTTCTTCAGTACAGTAGTCGTTGAATAATTTTGAAGTGAACGCTGAACCTCTGTCAGTTATAATTCTTACAGGGTTGCCAAAGGTTTTCTGTTGTAGTTTTAACTTTTCCAAGGCATTTTCAGCAGACACAGTTTTAACGGGTTATAGCCAAGTAAATTTGGTAAATGCGTCTACTACGGTCAAAACGTGTTGATAACTTTTGTTTGTGGAAGGTAAAGGGCCAATGAAGTCAACATGATACGTACTTAAAGGGATGTTTACTTTGGAAATAGGATTCAAAAACCCTTCTTTTTTGCCTGTTTTTTTATTAGCTAAGATACATGGGACACAATTAACTATTACTTTTTTAACGACGTTGGTTAAGTTTGGAATAAAAAATTCTTGTTTTACAATTTCTTCTGTTTTCGCTACTGAGAAATTACCATTTTCGTGAATTAATTTAATTAGTTCTGCTTCCATTGCTTTAGGAGTTACGATTAATTCTCGACCATTTAAGTATTTGTAGAGTATACCATTCCGTTCAAAAAAAATTCTTCTGATTCTTGCTTCTCTAGAAGCGACTTCAATGTTTGGATGCTATCGTCTTCTTCTTGTGCTTTTTTCAGCTTTGAAGTTAATGTATCGTTACAGATTATCATTACTGGATATCGACTTAGAGCATCAACATGTTTCATTCGACTTCCAGCTCTATGCTCTATTTCGTAATCAAATTCTTCTAATTGGAGTGCCCATCTGGCTATACGAGTAATTAGATCTTTTTTATGCATGGTCTTCTGAAATGCTGAACAGTCAGTTACAATTTTAAAATGTTGTCCTAAAAGATAAACACGAAATTTCTTTAATGTGTTAATAATTGCGAGTACCTCTAGTTCGTAGCTATCACACTTTTCTTCTGCTGTATTTGTCTTTTTCGACATGTAGTAAACCGGATGTAACTTTCCATCTTCGGCTTCTTGTAATAGAATTGCGCCGTATCCTTGTTTACAAGCGTCAGTATGCAGTTCTGTTCTTCCATATTTGTAGATGTGCACGAGTGGGCCTTCGGACATAATATTCTTCAACTTCTCAAATGCTGCTTTTTGTAGGGTCCCAAAAACAAAGGGATTTTCTTTTCTTGTTAAATCGCTAAGTGGTTTAGCTATCGTTGAATAGTCCTTGATATATTTGCGGAAATAACCGGTTAAGCCAAGAAAACTCTGGACTTGTTTTATTGTTGTTGGTTCGGGGAATTTTCGGACAGCTTGTGTCTTCGCAGTAGATGGTTTAATAGTTCCATTTTCCACAACGTGACCTAGAAATTCAATTGTGTTTTTTAAGAATTGGCATTTCTTGAATTTAATTTCTAAACTGTATTTTTTAGCGACTTCGAAAACAATTTTAAGTTTTTCTAGACCTTCCTTTTCGTCTTTCGCTGGAATTACGAGATCATCTAAATAACTGATTACAATTCCTTTCCGTGTAAGATCTCTAAATATACTTGAAACATAGAGTTGGAAAACTCCTGGACTTGTGCTCAGTCCAAAAGGAACTTTGTTGAATTCAAATTGCCCGTCTGGGACGATAAAGGACGTATACTTTCTGCAATCTTCGTCAACATCAACGTGGAAAAAGCCATTACGTAAATCTAATGTAGAATATACCTTTGCTTCTTGCAAAGTGTCCAAAACATCTTCGATGAGAGGTAAGGGAAATTTATCTTTCACTAGCTTCTGGTTCAACTTTCTGTAGTCAATACACATTCTCGACGATCCATCTTTCTTTTTTTACCATTACGATCGGACTAGCATATTCCGATGAACTCGGACGTATAATCCCTTCTTTGAGCCATTCCTCTATTTGTTTATTTACCTCTTGTCTTTTGGTGAAGGCTAGTCGACGAGGTGGTTGACAGACTGGTTCTTCGTCTTTCAGAATAATTCTCATTGTGACATCGGTAGATGCTATTTTTTCTGACTTGTAATCTTGTATTAACTTCTCGAGTTCCTTCTTAATTCGGCAATTTTCAACATGACGCAGGTCTAGTTCTTCAAGATTTTCAGCAGATATTTGCATTAGTGCTTGATTTTCATATTTGTTGAATTTAACTCCTTCTTTCTTGAAACTTATCGATGCTTGTTCCAAAAGGTCTGACCCAATAACTGCTTCGAATTTTAATTTATCGGCAGGTACAACATGCCAAGTCAATGAATAGTTTTCATTGTCAATTTCAAATTCATGTTCAAAGGAACCGATAGTTGTCACCTGTGCTTCGCCAATACCTGTGAGAAGTATTTTATTCTTCGATAATTTTGTTGGGTCCATGATTCTTCTGCTTGTGTTCTCTCGCAGCAAACTTACGGTACTACCACTATCTATAAGCGCCGTGATTTTCTTCTTTCCGAAAAATATTTCTTTAGTACGTAAACCTTCCTTAACGATGAGTGTGCAAGCCCAGAATTAAACAAAAGATGCAAATAGAAAAATTAAACTGAAAATGGTTAAATTTTTAAAGATATTGTCTAAAATTAAAGGGTTATAGCGGGAAAAAATGAATAAAAGTTATTTCTAATATACGTTATCCCCATGGCAACCACATCGACAGATGATAAAAATATTAAGCTAACCATTCGTTTTTTTCCGCTGTAACCCTTTACTTTCAGACGATATTAATAAAAATTTCTTATTTCTGTTAGAATTTAAACATTTTCAGTGTAATTTTTCTATTGCTTGCGTCTTCTGTTTAATTCTCTATTTTTGAATATGGATATTTCTAAAATGAGTGAGTACTAGAATATTTATTTCTTAAAAGAATAAGTGTTGTGCTTTTAATTACCGCTATAAATCGTTTATTTTCGTTTTAAAAATGTTTTTTTTTACGTTCTTTGTTCGATGAAATTCGTTGAAGGAACTTACAATGCAAGTTTCATATTGCAAGCTTCCACTACTATGTAATTGATATTCTAAATTACTTTTAACATACATTATGTAATTATTTTATTCATAATGAAAAAAAATGCAATTATTACTATGGGTAATAATCCTATAATATTCGTTATTTATAATTGTTTCTTTTAGCATTTATTTATAAATATTATTACATAGTTTGTTATTTATTCATAATTAATATATATATTGTTATTTATTTATAATTAATATTATTATTTATCTATAATTGTTATTTATTATTATAATTATTATCTTATTTATTTATAAATATTATCTTATTTATTTATAACTATTTCTGTTGTTTATTTATAACTATTCTTATGTTGTTTATTTATAGTTACGTATTACGAGTTCTCTTATGCATTATTTTTATATTTTACAATTCGACGATTATTCTCTTTAATAAAATTACTATTTAATTATATTATATGATTATTATTTCTAATAACCATTATAAAATCATACTATATGAATATTACATATAATTACAATAAAATAATATTTTCAGATTATTATATGCTGCTTATAATACTATTATTACTACATATTACTTTTTATTAGATAATATTATTATTCATTATTCATTGATTGATCTAGTTTAATATCAATCTCTTCCTATATCCTTTATTTTAAATACATTTCAATGTATTTCAAAACAGTTCTTTTAAATTATTGTGTACCATTAAATTACCGCTAGGACGCCATATTGGATTTCAATCCAGCAACAAGAAGCGCTGCTTGGCGTGATCCTTATCACACCAAGCAGAACTTGGCACAATTACCCCCGTTATCAAATTAGTTCCCTATTTTCTCTGGTAAAAATTAAAAATTTGTTAGTCCATGGGGGATTGAACCCTTCCTCCCTTTTATGTATGCCATTGGTAGTTACTAGCTTTCAATTTAATTTCACAGATGCAAAAAGTTTTTTCTTTAAAGAAAGATATATGGTAATTTAGTTTTGAATGAGAAATTGATTATTTATAAACATTACAGTTTGAAGTAACACAGGGGTTGTTGGCAACAAATCTTGCAATTTGGAACCACAGTCAAGTGACTCTACACTCTTAACTACCACACTATGCCAATAGGAGGGCTTTGAGCCTTGAACAATTTAATGTGCATGAGCCCCTTTAACACAGAGGATCTTCAGTAGCATTAGGGCTCAAACTGATGATGCATTGGACACGAATTTGTGATTATAATCACTAGACTATGCAGTCACATGAATCACGCAAGAAAAATAACTTTTATTACAACATTTAAATTAAAAAGTTTAAAATATAAAATTAATCATCTGAAATCAATACAGTAAACACAATAAAAATAATACAACAAAAATGTATGGTTATCTGCATAATCACTATAACAACCACTGTCGAATGATCTATATTCAAAGGAAAAATAACAGGATCAAACAATAAGTTCAAAAACTAGGGACGAGCTACAACAGAATCCAGTACTTAGGTATTATCCCAACCTATTGACAAGATTATATGAAATGGAGCACATGATTTCCACTTCAGTGCATAGAACACATGCAAAATTGGAGTTGACAACTCGGCGAGTTATCTTGAACTTTGGTGATTGTTGCGATGATATGCAAGTACCTAGAATCCAACTTGCTGTATTCCCAATCACTCCTGAATGTGGAAAATTGTGTCATATGGCAATGATAATAGATGATATTTAATGGTTAAAGTGTAGAGAATAGGGAAGCAATTTAATTTAGTAATAGGTGTTCCGAGAATTTACAAAGTAGAATTTTGCAATGAAAATAAAGAAATATGGTACTTACGTACTATTGCAACAATTACCAATTCTATTAATAACTCACCAAGTTGGCAACCCAATTTCCTATGTGTCATATGCGCTGAAATGGCAACTAGGTGCTTCGTTTCATATAAATCGCCAAAAGGTTGTGATAATACATAATTACCAGAAATATTAATGAGAAATAAAAAAATATTTATAAAAATATACAACCGAGCCAAAACATTGACTTCGCCAAGGGCCACCTTATCTTGTTTAAAGTGTAGTATAGTGAGGCCACTTGGCAGTCCTTTTTTTTTTTTGGCGACCAAATGCGGTCACCAAGGTACTTTATTCGGAATTATTTATTTTAGAATGAATTCGTTATCTCACCATGACATTTAGATAAAAATCGCCAAATCCAAAGTGGCCCTCCTTACTACACTTGAGCCGACTACCTTATTTTGCACTTTAACCCAATAATTCAATTTCAACAAATCAAGACACTGTTAAAACCATTCACCTACTTCACATGTACAGAAAAAAAAATAATGAAAAAAATCTTTCCATTCAAAAGCTGTTACGAAATAGCTATTCGAAAAAATAAATACGGCATTGTATAAAAAATTTGATTCATACAAATATAAAGCTACAAGTCAAAGTACCAATATATGAAATTCATAGCTTAATAAACAAAATATTTTAGGCACATAGAATACATTGAAGATTATGATAATATTATACATACGCTGGACGACTTTTCATTGTTATTTTTTTTTTTTTCTCTCTGTGTGTGTATTAGATTTCAAAAAAAAAACAGCGTTTAATTTACAATAAGTTCAACCTCGTGGAGTGTGATGACAACAAAGGAAGTAGTAGAAGTTGTTTCAATTTCAGTTCGAGTTTAATTGTTAGAGAAAAATATTTCATCTGCTGCAGAAACTAATAAATTGAAAGAAATGTTTTATACAAAAATTTACTATTACTGTATTAGTGTGAAAAAGTAAGCGCAAAAAAATGTAATTTCTTAAAATTGTAGAACTTTTTTTTATTATTAAGACTAATGGGGGGAAAAAAGTTGCATCTTATAAAATAAGTGAAGTGAAATAAATCATTAAATTCTTCCGACTTTCAACCTAGATCTATGAATGTTAAGTAGTGTGTGTTTATTTCATGTCTTTAATAGAAAAATTTAAAATGTCTTCTAAATCAGAAGATATTGTTGGAGAAACTTGGGATTATTGTTTCGCAGATAGTCTTATCAAAGTTGGTTAGTATTAGGAAAACATTGTGTAGCGGCGCAATTCAATTTTAATTATATTTTTCAGAAATAAATTTTCAAGAACAAATGTATTTAATATTCATCGTTTTAATATTTTCAGGCTCCGGTCTTGCTGTAGGCTCTGTATTATCGCTAGTCATGTTTAAAAGTAAGTACGTTTTCATGAAAATTTTTAATTAAAATGTTTTTTATACAGGTACATGGCAAATTTAAATAGATGATGAAAAGTGTACTTATTAGTAATTGTCGGTCTTTTATGTTTTGTTAAGAATAGAGAAAAAAAATAAAAACCATTGGCACCTTGTAATTAAAATTGAGAAGAATTTTAATACTGTGCATATACATTTGAATGGCCACAATCTTATCATTAAGTTTTTTGGTGATTGTTATTTTGTATTGTGCCTCTATACAATATAGCTGAAAAATTTTTCTGCAGAAGTAATTTTTATGCGACTGCTAAAGGTGTTTTCCTTTTTTTTCTGTATATAAAAATGTAATTTTTTTAAAAATTAGTACTAAAATAATTTATCACAATTTTCTGCGATTAAGCATTAGTCTACTTTTAGAAGTTTCATTGTTAAAAAAATTTTAATTTCAATTCAATAGTTTTATTATTGTCAAGTTAAACAGCAAGGAGTTTTTTTGTGTTGTCTTTCTGTATGTGTACCATAAGCACTTGAACTTGGGAAATGTATGATATTCTATAAAGTTTTGCTGACATTTGGCATCTTTTTATATTTTTACTGCCCCCCCCCCCTACCCAAAGTGGAAAAGTATTCAAAGTACTGTTTAAATGTTGCAGATCAAGTTTATTATCTCTTGAGAATTAAAATGTTCTTACTCAGTCTTATTTTGATATAAATTTCAGCTTTGGTAGTAGACATTGTAACAAAGAAAAAAAAGTGGAAAGGAAATAACTTACCTGAATGACAGCTCTCAATCTTAGGTTAGAACTAGAGGTACTTGCATATTATCACACCAATCTCCAACTCTAATAATAAGTTGGCAACCCTGATTTACTGCTTTGTATGCGGTGAATTGGCAACAAAGTGCTTTGTTTCATATAAAAGGCAATAGGTTGCGATAATAGGTAAGTACCCAACTAGAAGATGTTGGTACATCTCATATTAATATCTAAAAATGAAGGACAAAAAACTAGAACTTTGAACCATTTTCAATGTTAGGTAACATTTTCATTTTTTGAGATTATTTTTTTTTATATTGAAAGTTTTCTTCTATAATCTTTTAGGAAAAATGTGGCCAATTGTATTTGGAATGGGTTCTGGTTTTGGAATGGGATTAGCTAATTGTCAACATGCATTTCGGAATCCTCATTTAACAAAAATGTTAAATTACAAGGTTTGTAACAGAAATTAAGTTTAAGGATCAACATTAAGTAAAATTTTCAGTTTTAATTTATTTATTCCGTACTTATATTCCATTAAAAGATTATAACAAATTATGGAGATGTTTGTATATAAATGTGTTAAAAATACGTATTTTAATTACAGGTATCCCTTCTATTGTATAACAATTGATAGATGATAGTTTTGTGAATATGGCCATTATAAAGGTTTCTGAAATTTTTTAACGGAAGCAAAATTGACAAAGCACATTTAAATCAATCGATTGAAAAAATGACTGCTCTTAGGAAAATTGCACTGTTATTAATTTTACTCTAAAAAGTCAAAACTTAAAGAAAAATCTTGAAATTATTTTTTGTAACTGATCTACCATTAGTTAAAATTCAAAAGAAAAATTATTTTTAATAGAAAGGGAATTTATTTTTGCAAAATGCATGCTAGATTTATTATGAACTTGTTTCTATCAGCAAATCCTCAAATATCTGGTTTTCAGAGTGCAGAAGGTACAAAAAATTCTAAGAAATGAATTTTGTAAATGATATATTTTGACATAAAAAATGCCCTCAGCTTACAATGATAATTTACTAATAAATTTTATTAAATAAATTTGAACCAATTGGGAAAGAAATTTTTTACATCATATATCTTTAAATTTAAAAAAAATTTATTTAACTAATGTAATAAAGGTTTTCTCAAATGCATCCACACCTGTTTTGTCTTGGCTGCTAGCAGTTCCATACTACATAATATTTTATAGCAATCTGTTCTATCATACTATAGATGGGATACCTGTATTTGATATTAAATAAAATTGGAGACTTCAAATCTAAAAGAAAAAAATAGTATGAACTTGTATATAATTAATACCGAGTTTAATGACACTGATCTGTACAGTATCAAAAATGAAGGAACTAATTTGATATCGGGGGTAATAGCGCCAAGCAGAGCTTCTTGTTGCTGGATTGGAATCCAATATGGTGGCCTAGCGGTAATTTAATGATACACAATAATTTTAAAGAATTGTTTTGAAATACATTGAAATGTATTTCAAATAAAGGATATAGAAAGAGATTGAGAATAATCTAGATCAATCAATAAAGAATATCAATAATATGTAATAAAAAGTAACATGTAGTAATAATAGTATTATAAGCTGCATTTAAAAACAGTTATTAGAAATAATAATCATATAATATAATTTAACAGTAATTTTTTATAAAAATGAATAATTGTCAAATTGTAAAAAAATAAAAATAATGCACAAGATAACTCGTATTACATAATTATAAGTTAGTAACATAAGAATAGCTATATATAAATAAACAACAAAAATGGTTATAAATAACTAACATAATTGTAAATAAATAACAATATTAATTACAAATAAATAACAAAATATGTAATAATATTTATAAATAAATGTTAAAAGAAACAATTATAAATAGCAAATATGATTATTACACATAGTAATAATTACATAATGTATTTTAAAATTAATTAAAAATTCTAATTACAAAATAGTGAAAGCTTGCAATATGAAACTTGCACTGCAAGTTCCTTCAACAAATTTCATCGAATAAGGAACGTAAAAAAAAACCATTTTTAAAACGTAAAATAAACGATTTATAGCGATCATTAAAAGCACAACACTTATTCTTCTAAGAAAAAAATATTCTAGTACTCACTCATTTTAGAAATATCCATATTCGAAAATAGAAGAGAATTAGACAGAAGACACTAACAATAGAAAAATTACACTGAAAATGGTTAAATTTTTATTGAAATCGTCTGAAATTAATAGGGTTACAGTGGGGGAAAAAACCAATAAAAGTTATTTCTAATATAAGTCATCCCCATGGCAACCACATCGACAGACGATAAAAATATTAAGGTAACCATATTGTAATGTTATCACTCATCTTGGCGAACATAAACAACAACTTGGCGCTATTACCCCCAATATCAAACTAGCATCAAAATGAATTTTTATTTGCTGCAAGAGGTGGTTTCATGTTAACAAATTATAAAATGAAATGCAGTTTTGTTTTATTGTTATTGGTTTAATTAAATACAATATTATGTTAATTTGTTTTTAAAAAAATGCATTATCGTATCTTAAACTATATAGAATATATATATATAAAATGTTAAAAATTTGTAATTAAACTTATAACTCTTGATTATCTGTATTTTCATTTCTTAAATGAAAAGTTAATATTGCCAAAAACAAATTTGGCAATGGCATTCTGATTCTGTTTTCTTTGAGGCTTAGTCCTTGACATAGTCAAAAAATAAATTGTTTTAAAAAAAATTTACTGCAATAAATTAATTTTTGAGATTTTAATTCATTTGTTAATAAAATTTTGTACTTTCCTAAAATATTTCCAAATTGATTGAAACTTAATTATTTTTCAGCCTTTTAGCCTGTTATTGTTTGATTTATCATATTAAAGATTACCTTTTTCATGTTTCATGAAAGTTTTCATCTAGGAGAAAAATTTAAAAATATAATATTCACTATAACACTGGTTTAAACAGTGTAAAATCTAAAATGTTCTATGTGTATAATCTGTTTGGAATATTCTTATATCTGTTATTCCAAAAAGTGATTATATGTACGACATGATTTGAAGTCAGAAACAGACTTAGTTTTTAAAAAGGATCTTTATTTGATGAAAGTTAGACATAACTGACGCAAAGAGGCAGAGAGAAAAAAGCATGCCACCATGAAAATCTTAAGTGGACTAACACTTAAAAAACAGATGTGATAAGTATCACACGGATTTTATGAGTGAACTTGAAAATTAATGCTGACATATGGGGCTATTAAGTATAACGATCCCGAATTAGACATGTTTATTGGCAAAGCCATATGTTTGGAAGAAATAAATGGGTAAATGGGCGATTAGTTTGATACTTGAAGATGAGATGAAAAAGATGAGTTAAGTGCTAGATAGGGAATTTAATTTATAATTTAATTTAATTATCCTTACATATATATTAGGAGTCTCTTCAACTTAGAATAAAATTCCTTTCCATCCATTAACATGTCATAAATTGGATTTATATTTTAATCATTTTCATGTTAACAAATCATAAAATTTAAAATACAAACTTGTGTGAATATTGTTATCATTCTTTACTTATTTATTTGTTGTGATCATATATTAAGGAAGTGTGTATATATAGAATTTCATAAATTTTATAGTTAATTTTCGTAACATATATATACCTGTATGCTAAGTAGCTACTAAAAAAGAAAAGATTAATAAGATATCCTAATACTTTTTCAAGAAATTCATGAATGTTCATGGGTTTTTTATTGACTTTTTTTCTTTTTTAGTTAAAACAGAAAGAAGGGCAAAAATCGGAAAGTGCAAAGCAATCATGAATCATTTTATTTGTTAGAATTTTAGCAATCAATTGTATTGTAGATATACTAATTGTAATAAATTATATTTGTTTGGATCTTTTTGTTCTCTTTCTAAATTATTTTGTTCATTAATAAATTTTTCCAAAGTATTTTGAATTTATATCTGTTTTCCTTTCTTGTTGTATTTCAAACATTTATTAAAGTTTTGTTATAAAAGTTGATTAGTTAAACTTTTTTTGGGACTCATCTTGTAAATATTTCTTATCTATTACTAGTAATATTTAAATCAAGTTTCATGATCAGATCTTGAATCTGCCAAAACTAATTTTAGAGAATTATGGGAGCTGCAGTTTTTAAGTAGAATTAATATTCTCATGTGAAGTTCTGAAAGCTAGGAGAGTGATATCAGATTGGAAATAGGGTCTCTAATTTCCTGATCTTTTTCTCTTCCCAAGAAATACCGGTAACGCTTCAGTCATTCCTGGAATGCGTCAAAATTTTGGAAACTAAAAGGAACTTATTTTTAATTGGTATTAATTATAATTATGTAAAATGATACACAAAAATTCCAAAATTGATACTCATTTTTATATTGAGCTAAAAATGCAAATAATATGTTAATTATTAATTTTTAAAGTATGATTTAAGAAAAAACTTAAGCAGTCTACGCTTTTATCACCCAGTCTGATTGTTGATGATATGGAAACAGTGTTATAATTAAAGATTTTGCAAATTTAAAGTCACAAAAAAAAATTTCACACCAAAAAAAGTAACTATTAAAATTAAAGTTCTTTTTACTGACTCATACATGCATTACCTACTAATTTTATAATGTTGCTAATAAGAGATAAATATTGGTACAATTACTTGAAAATTTATTTGCTGCTGGAGTAACAAGCACGTGTGTTAAAAATATTGATTATTATATTTAGGAAATTTTATTTGTATAACTGATTTTTTGTTCATGGAATTACTGTATTTTATTACATAAATGTAATTAAATATTAATTTAAGAATCTCATAAGACTTTTTAATAATTTTCTTCCCCATAGAGTTTGGGGTTCATTCTCTTCTTCAAACTGCTGATTCAATTAAATAGCTTAGCAAATATCAGAAAAATATTAAATAACAGTTTTAAATATTAGTACTTATGTTATCCACTTAAATAAAAATCAGGACTTTTTCAGATTATTCATGCTGGTAAACCATGAAATGACATTCCTTTAAAAACTAAATAATTTTCGTTATATACTGATGCAATGAACAAGAACTGGCCAGGACGAATAGTTCTATATATTTACTCTTTCCTTCAGCAACCTGAAGGAAATTCTCCCCACCCTTACATGGACGTTACACTTTCTCTTATGACACTTTTACCCTCTGCTGGGGATTCCAACAAACATTTCTCTTTCCATGCTTGGTGTCAATGGTCTAGTTGTAGCAGCGTTGTCAGCCAAAATTTATATTTGGAGGTCAAAATCCACAGTTCACACAAAAACAGCTACCTTACTAATTATTTCAGCCATTTGTCAGTACTGAGAATACAAAAAGTATAAAAATCTTTCTATTTCCCGGGAAAGAAACCCTAGTTGGAAATCATCCTCATCTTCCAATTGAGGCTTAAGAGCTAATTATCCTCTGTAGCTCTAAAGAGCCTGTTAATTCAAACTAAATCTAATTTTACTGTTAAAGATCAGAAGAGGAAAGTATTTTAAAATTATTCCATCTTAATTTTAAGTAAAATGAAGGCAGGTTCAAATACCAATAAATTATATGTAAATGCTCAGATTTTGAACTATACATTCAGTATTGTAGTTTTGTATTTTATGCTTTTTATCTGCCTAAAGAATGTCATCCAGGACTTCTCAATAGGTACTTATGGCTTTGATAAATATTTGTATTGCAGCCTGTATTTTTTTTCCTTTGCCTCAAACATTGCAAAAAAAATTAAAAAAGCATCCATTAAGTTTAGTGCATCAAATATACCAAAAAAAGTTTATTGACACATTTTCAAAATCTGTTTTTGTACTCGGTGGATTTCAGTCTAGTCTAGATGTCAATACATTTTAAGAATGAAAAGATTTTGCATATGAGTTATTTGATTTACTCATTAGAATGTATGCCACAGGAAAAGTTTGATTGAATTTGACAATCATTGTGTAAAACTGTGGAAATTGTTTAAAACTTGCCATCAACAAATTAGTGCTGTTTGCATAAAGTATTAAATTTTTCATTTGTTCCAAAAGTTGACATGTAGTAGAAATGAACATTTGTCTGCAATCTGGGCAAGATTCTCTGAAATGACAGATTCGAGAGAGTTTTTGGATTTCCGGAAACTGATTCAGCTTCCCATCAAAATCTCCATTTTACAGGAAATTTTTTTCAAAGTGTGGGAATTTGATAAAAAAAAAGCGTGTGTGTGTGAAAATGATTCCTCCACACGACTCAGCATATTTCATATTATACAAGAATGCGATAATTCGAAGCAGGTTTAATGGGAATTGATGCATAATCCCTAAAGTGGCCCCAAGCGCCCATTGAATAACTGGCACTTAAGGGGGCATATAATTGAAGGGGGGATCATTTCCGAACTATTAGACCAGGGGTTAGCAAATCACGGCTCTTTGTGTAGACGGTTGTGGCTCTTCAGATTTCTACCTCTATGTATTATTAAAGAAAATTATCATGTAAAACGAAAAAAAAATGTATCCATTACTTTTTTAGCCTAATAATTACCTATTGAAAAAATGCCATGTATTAGCATGCACATTTGACTGGTGTAAAACAGTTACATCTGTATTTTTTTTTTATTAACAAAGTACGTTGAAAAACAGTGAAAATATTATAATTACTTGGTTCGGTCCTAGGAGAGCACACACACTCTTGGCGCGAATTATTTTGGTTGGCGATAATTGCGCCATCTTGGTAACCCTACTTTGTTACACTAGATATGGTAAACCTCACTATTTCTGGAATTTTCGTATTTTGTCGGTGGGCATTTCAAATTTCATTTTGTTGGGCATTGGACTGGAAATATGGCTGCGTGTGTGTGTAAATATACCTTAGAATTTTTTTACTTTGTTGAATGCGAAAGGTAAGATTGAATTTATTGAATGGTGTATGAAGGAAGGAAAAGGATTGATTGCTTCGACTTATGATTGTCCTAAATGTGATGAGCGAATGAGATTATACGAACGAAAGAGCTTTTTTCGAAATCGTACCAGCCGCACAGAAGGTATGTTCAACCATTACTTCGCGGAATATATATGGCGGCGCTCACACGATCATTCGCTTAGCAATGAAACTTTTTAAAAATCTGTTGTTACGCTGTACCCTCCACTCGGAAAAGATAAGCAGTAAGAAAGTGAGTGTCGTTTTTATCTTAAGTGTTTAATTTCTGTATTGTTTACATATATTTTAATTACGCATCCACCTTATTCCGCCATATTCACTTGCTGCCATTGTCGGTTTCGCTTGCCACCATCTCTTTCTGACTTGGCGCTTTTTTCAGTTTGTCACCAAGGTATAATTTTTTTTTTAAAGTTAAGGGGTGTCTGGCAGGGGGTTGCAACTACACTAAGTGTCCGGCAATGGATGACGTGATTTCTAATGCTATTCCGAAGAAAATATAAAAAAATTGAGCTTTATACTTTATGGAAGTTGAGGTACTATTTTATGCACCTTTACTACCTGTTACCTGCACAAGTAACCACAATCCAAACTCTATATTCGCTGATCGTTCTTACCTGTGTTGGTGACATCCGCAGACAAACTTTCAGCTTTTATAAAATAACGAAGGTCTGGCAGACGTGGGCTCTTGGGCTATGACGGAGTGGTGAATCCACGAACACCACAACAGATCCGTCAGTGTTACTTAAATTTAAAAAAAGAAAATGAATACAAATAAAAAAAAAAGTAGTATTTTACGGCAAGAAAGGAGAAAAAATAAGGGGTGGTGAAGTACCCAAAGAAGCAGAATTGACAGACTTCGAGATGAGGATTTTGGAGGAGCCAATTCTGACGCAGCCACTTTCCACGCCCTTTGACAGCAACAGTACGGAAATCGAAATTTCAAGTACGTAAATTTCTCGAGTTACTACATAATTTAATTAAATTGTAGTCAGTAAAAAAATGAAAGCTATTCGTTAATGCTCACTCCCCAGGGAGACTCTTATACTTGAGTCATTTTATTCTGGTTTAAATGATTTACTGGAAGCATTTGTTCTTAAAAAGTAAAAATTTTCATAAGTTTCTTTAAAACTACCTAGTAAATAGTATTAGGTAACATTAAAAAATATATATTAAAGAAAGTTGCTATAGATGTTTAATTTATCCAGTAGAGATTAATTTAAAACAAACGTTTTACAAACAAAAGGGTGTTTTGTTGCATAATTTACGAGAATTCCATACATATATATATATATAAATAGAACTTAAGAAAATTGTAAGCAAATTTGATGTAACCATCATTTAGGTACACTTTCTTCAAAATCTGTTTTGTATTAATATGTATTATAAAATACTAATTTTTACCATACGAGGAATGTATTTTTTCAGTATTATGCGTTCAAACATTTTGGGCAAAAATTGAGGAAAATTTAAATAAATAGTTACAAAATTTTAAAATAAATTTTTTTAAAAATGTCAATATCACTGCTACTAAATAGTTTCAATAATAAACTTTTAATTCATTGAATCAAGACACAAAACAGGTATTACCAATCTGGAAGCAAAAGGAATTTTTTATTTGACTAAGTAGACATACATAGTTTTTTCAGATTTAAGAACTAGTTTGTGTTTTTTCTATTAAACATAGAATTATTTATTTTACAGAATGCAGGAATAGAAACGAATTAACCCATTTCCACCCAGCGTCATATTTATAGGACAGTTCATTTTCACCATTATAAATACAGCTATTCAGCGTTTGGCCTATTCTTTTTCCACCCACTGAAGAGTAATGGTTTCACCCTTCTTATTTAAACCAGTTTGGACCAGATGGAAGCATTTTTCAGCCAGCTGCAGACATGTAAACTTTGCCATTTTCATGATTTTTTCTTGCTGAATTTCATTGTAATCGTTCGAAAAGATTTTAAAGGTTAAGTTTAAATATTTTTTCAGAATTTATATTTCAGATATCTTATAACGTTTTAAAATTACTTTTACTTTTATTAGTTTTAATTACAAATTTAAACTACTGTCCTAAAAATAGGACACTGGGCGGATTTGCTAAATTTTCTGATATTTAGTTTATTTCGTAGGTGCTCAAGATGTCGTGGAAAAAAGTTTTTAAAACTGCTGAGGAAGTTGTAGAATATCTATTTTCGGAGGAATTGGAGTCCGAAATAGATGAATTAACAGATGAAAAAGGTTTTGATGACACTGAAACTCTTGACCCATCTGTAAGAGACGTTGCAGGTAGTATTGAAATTTCTGTACCTTATGAAAACCATGATCATAGAGAGACAGATTTATCAAACAAAAGTAAAAAGCTAAGTTTCTTGGAATCAGGATCAAATACACGCAAGAAAGGTAAAAGAGAGTTAATAGCAGATTGGAAAAAAGTTCCGCCAAATTATAATTTTTCTGACAAAAGTAATGCCTCAAAAATAAACTATGAAACAGCTGTAAGCACTTTAGATGGTCTATCGCCCATAGAAGTTTTTGAAGAATTTTGTCTCCGACATATTTGGAGCATATTTTAACAGAAGCAGAAAAATACGCCAAACAATGAGGATAAAAACCAGATTTTTCCTTAACAACTGAAGAAATAAAAACATTTTATCGGTTTCTTAATTTTCTCTGAATATCATGCGCTATCAAGTGAACATGACTATTGGTCAGATGAAGAAGATTTAATGGTTCCTATAGTAAAAAACTCAATGACTAGAAACAAATACTTAAAAATAAAATCTATGATTCGTTTTGCTGATAATAACAAAGCCAAGTCCCAAGAAAATGACAGAGCTTTTAAAATTCGAAAATTAATAACTGAAATGAATGCAAATTTTCAGAAATGGGGAATTTTTGACAAGCATCTATCGATGAAATGATGATTCGATATTATGGTCATCATTACTTCAAGCAATACATTAAAGGTAAACCCATAAGGTTTGAATATAAGATGTGGGTATTATGTGGAAACAATAGCTACTGCTATAATTTTGATTTGTACTGCGGCAAGGAAGTTTGTCAATGCTGCTTCTACCGTGGTACTTTCAAAAGAGCCCTTGGGAACTCGAGTTGTAAAAAAAATGCTTCATCCAGTTACTGATCCCAAGAGTCATATAGTTTATTTTGATAATATTTTTAATTTCTATAATCTGTTAGTTGACCTAAGAAAGAGTGGATTTCGAGCAACAGGAACAATAAGAAGTTACAGAATACAGCATTGTCCCCTTAAAATTGATTTTACTTTCAAAAAGACTAGCCGTGGTTCATATGATTTCTACTTTGATGCGAAAAATAAAATTACTGCAGTAAAATGGAATGATAACAAATGCTTTACACTTGCGACAAATTTTGACATAATTGAGCCACTAACATCGGTTTCAAGGCGTGAAAAGGGAAAAGCTGAAAAAAATAAAATCGATCAGCCATGTCTCGTAAACAATTATAACAAAAATATGGGTGGTGTAGATGCTCATGATTGGCTTTTAGAGAAAACATACCGTAAAAATCCGTGGAAAAAAATGGTACTGGCCAATTTTTACCTGAATTGTAAACATGGCTGTTGTAAATAACTGCGTTACTTACAACATGGTAAATACAGAGAAAAAGAGTATCAAAGAAATAAGGAAACATATTGCAATAGCCTATCTAAAAAAAGGCAACACAGTACAAAAACAAATAGGTAGACCAAGTTATACAATTTCATCTCGAGTGAAGAAAATAGACACTGTTAGACGTGATGGAGATGGTCATATAATTAGTAAAAGAGAAAAACAAAGACGATGTCAAATGCAAAATTGTTCGGGAAAACCTCTTACATTTTGCATGAAATATAATGTAACTCTATGCACAAAATGTTTTCCAAATTACCATAAATAGTGTGAATATGTTTAAACTTCATAAAAAATGTCAAATTTATTTGTGTTTCATTTTATTTTGCATTAAATATTAAAGTTCAATTGTTTGGAAACAGAAACGTAATCATGTAACTAAAAATAAAGGAGAAGTACTAAGTGTTCACAAACTTCCATATCCGCCCAGCATCCTATTTATAGGACAGTAATTATCTCTGATCCTAAATTAATGGTGTGGAGTTTAATTGCATATTATATTTAATTTAAGTGTTTCGAACATAATTTAAAAAGTTTTTAACAAAATTTCAGTTTTAAATTAAGTTGGGTGTTGATGGGTTAAATGAAGCCAACGCCTAAAATAATGAGGCCACAGGAGGAGACATATTATCAATGTTTCGAAAACGTGCCAAAACACTAACAGCTCCCTCCTCTGCTGCCAGAGCTGCAGCATGCAAAGAAGAGCATCAAATAAAAATAAAACACATGGAGATGGAAAGGAAGAATGAGGAACACAAGCTGCGAATGGAGCTGTTGAGGATTAAAATTGCACAAGCAAAGAAAAAAATGGAAGCACAGAAGATTTTAGTGGCTACCTTGAAAGGTAGCCCTAAAATATATTTACAAAATTCAGAATAAATAAATATTAGTATAAAAACTTGCGATTTTTATAAAAATGTTTAAAATTAATTGGAGAAAAAATCTGTAATGATAACATTTCTTTTGGCAAAACCAGCTGGGCAACGTGGTCTTGTTTCAAAGCTCGGTGTTACATCTTCATTTTCCAGCTCT
Organism: Trichonephila inaurata madagascariensis; assembly: GCA_019973955.1. Lineage (NCBI taxonomy): Eukaryota > Metazoa > Arthropoda > Arachnida > Araneae > Nephilidae > Trichonephila > Trichonephila inaurata. The sequence goes on from BMAV01004013.1 coordinate 331,698, forward strand.
AATTGTCGTACCAGAGCTTCTATCTGGGGATCTGCAGGTGGTTCAGGATCATCTACAATAGTACATTAAATGATAAACAATGTAACTATTATAATGGGAATAAGTTGAAACTATGTATTATAAACATCAAAATGGTTTTTACTATTTTACCAAAACAAATAATTGTCAAATCATTACTTTTCTGCACATGAAAATGCATTTTAAAATTTCACTTTTTGGTGTACGAGTTTATGAATTTTTTCCTAAATATATATCTAACATTTTTTATGAATCTCAAAAGTTTGAATTTTAATTATATATATATCAAATTATAATAAATTTATACAAACATAAAAATATAATTTTAAAAGAACTTGGACCTTAATGTTTTGATTTTGGTCCTAAAAATGGAGGACACTTTGTGGATATTATTGATGTATTAGCTATGATAATTTTAGTCATAAACAAAGTGCCACTGCCCCTTTTTAAACGCATTTTCTTTTATTTTTTAAAATCAATTCAAAGTATTTGCCTCTAAAATTTCATGTTTTGTGAATCACAAACAAAATTTTTGTCTTGACAACAGTATAACAAGAATACAGGTGTATTTTCTTCTCAATCTGTTTCATGTGTGCTCTTTGTGTAAAATACAAATGTTTTTAAAAGGAATACAATTTTTCTGCAGTATATTCTCAAAAATTTTGAGTATTCAACATTTTTGTCAAAAATTTTCTAATCAGTTAATATAACCTTCGGGTTTTTTAAAAATTATGTTCAGTATGCAGAATATTATATTTATAATTTGAGTAGATTTCATGCAAAATACATTTAAGAATTTGTACACAATTTGTAAATGTAAGCATGAAACATGTTAAAAGTTGTGATTATATAAATTTATCAACATTGAAAGCTTAAGACTTGACAAATAATTAAATTACAAATATTCTAACCCAGACGTATACATAAGTTGTGAAGAACACAACAAGAAACAACTATAGCTGGTACTCTCTCTATGTTGCAGTTCAAGCATGGAAATCTTTTTTTTTAAGATTCCATACTTGCGCTCAATCATGTTTCTTGTTAAAAAATGTGATTTATTATACCTGAAACAAAATAAAACTTAAATCAACTGTCTAGAAATGTCACTAACATGTAGTTTGAGTTTTTGTCAAACTATATTAGCAAGTTATATGTTGAAGTGAAAACAAAAATGAGAACATATGCAGTCTACATTTTATGCAGAAATGATCATCAAAGCCTAAGTTGTTTTTAAAAAAATATTTGCTTTGCTAAAGTTTTGTACTGAAATTAAGAGATGTGAATCCCTCAACTTTGTTTTATTTCAAGAGAGATGTGAATTGTGTCATTTATATAGCTAGTTCTTCAGATTATAAACTAATTAATTTTTACATGACCATTAATATAATTCATGGCGAAAACAGCTCCTATTTCCTTCAATTATTTCTGTATTTATCATAAATATTTATCTAAATATCTTTTTTTATATATTTATTATTCACAATCCAAGGAAAAGATTACTTTTTTTAGTATATGACAACTGAGGAAAATTTGATTTTACAATATTGAATACTTATAAGATATGTAAAAATGAATATTATGATTTAATGTTAATAGTTTTGTAATTTTTTCTGATTGATTCGTACAATACGTTTGGTAATTCTATTTATGGAATAAGGCTTAAGAAAACATCCTTTAATTAACCAAAATACCTTTATATACATTCCTAACTTCAGCGAGAGATCTTGGATTCCCAAAAGGAGTCAATAAATATTTTTCACATACATAGCTTGTACTGCCTAGCAGATGAAAATCTTCATATAATTCATTCGTTTTCAACGACAGACAGGCTGCACTGTTGTTGAAAACAGTACTGTTATGGACACTTCCTGGCCAACTTGCAACAACGTTCCTGATCACTAGATCAGCATTCACAATTGTTTGCATATTCAACGCAAAGTAGTTTTTCCGACAGTGAAACCTTTCTGCATCTTCACCACCTGGAGACATGATACGTACAACAGGTGCCATCCAAAGCTCCACTAACTTTTGGAAATCCAGCAATATTGAAGAATTTCCTTGACACCTGAATAAAAAAATTATAGGCAATTTGAATGGTCTACTAGTTTTAATTTTTATGATTTTAAATTAGCAAAATTACTGAACATATAATACATAGAATGAAATAACTGCTTAGGTTTTTAACAAATAAAGATCAGAATATCCAAGGTAGAATATAAACATTAAATAAATACCAAATGTGGAACATGTATCAACAAATCATTATTTATATAGGTAATCAGATATATTACTTCAGATAATGCTGCCTTATAATTATTAATTATGAGAAATCTAGAAACCAAACTTAGCATCATATGTACATCAAGGAAATGTCTCTAGATAGAGCTACAAAAGCATAGAAGCACAAATGTCTGGATTGCATAGTTAATATTAGGAAATGTAAAAGAAAAATCATCTTACACATTTAAATCTCATTCGGTCAATGAATTCTTGCTATTGGAATGTCAGCTACTTACAAATTCAAAATCTCATTTATGTTACAAGTTTATTTTATTGAACACACAAAATAAAGATAAGTATGTTTTCTTTTTTGAATAACAATGCATATCTTCAATAAAAATTTCTATTAATTTGAAATAATTAATAAGAAAAATTAATAACTATGAGATTTACATACCGTTTTTCACTCTTTGTTTACTGGTAGGTGAATGAAATCAGGCAAGAGGGATGCTATGGCTTCACTGACTCAGTGCACTACTCGACATAGTCGGTTGGCTGACATCGAACAAGTCAGCAATTGCTAACTGCATACATGCAACAACGTAAAATCGCAGAGCAATCAGAACTTGTTCCACTGGACTAAGGGCATTATTGCTTGGGGTTTTGCTCTCTAATTTACTTTCAATTAGCAGAATCAATTCTGCGACACTTTCTTTTGTCAATCGAAATCGGTTCAAGGGTAGTATAGGGGGGCCACTTCGGATTTGGCTATTTTTCTTAGGATTTGGCGATTTTTATCTTCATGTTATGGTGAGATATCGAATTCATTATATAATAAATAATTCCGAAAAAAGTACCTTGGCGACCACTTTTAGTCGCCAAAAAAATGGACTGCGCCAAGTGGCCCCCCTATACTACACTTGAACCTCGAAATCTTCTCAGAAACTCATAATCGTCCAGTTCTTGGCGAAAAAATTCCTTCTTTTAACTAATTTCTTGACTTTTCTGATTTCCAGTTTTTCCAAAAAATCTAACTGGATTATAGTAGAAATTTTCTGAATGGTATTCATCGTTAACTAAAAATCTATCCGAACTCAGACTACTTTCAAAACTTGCACAAAAATGTAAACACTCGAAAAATCGCTTACTGCGCATGCGCGGTTAAAACTAACCCGGCTGTGATTTTTTGGTTCAAGTGTAGTATAGGGGGGGGGGCCAATTTGAATTTAGTGATTTTTCTTCGGATTTCGCGATTTTTTTCTAAATGTCATGGGGTGAGATATCGAATTCATTCTATAATAAATAATTCCGAAAAAAGTACCTTGGCGACCGGTTTTAGTCGCCAAAATAAAGGACTGCATCCCCTATACTACACTTTAACCGATTTTTTAAACTGACCCGGAGTTAAGTTATTAACTTGCTATGGTGAATCGCGTTTTCGGCGAAATCCAGGTTTCCTTCCTCTAACCGGCAATCAGATTAGCGGTGAATACGGGCGTTAGAAAAAAGTTGTCGATATTATTTAAGTAAACAAAAAAAAATTTCTTCCTCATGTATAGTTTTCCAATAAAACTTAATTCATTTTAATGGGAGGAATTTATATTAGAGACTATCGAAAAATGAATGTTCAAGCGACAGCGAAACATAGAGGTAGAAGTGTGATGGAATAAGACTGCATGTGACAGATGCAGGTGTCGGAAAATTTAAATTCACTGATGGCATAACGGACAAGCATATCTGGAAGAATATTCTTATCCTCAACACACACTAACCTCAACACAGTGCCCACAAGTTTCATCTGTACTATAACTTCTTCCGATAAAACAACGATCCCAAACACATGGTATGCATTATCCAACTATAGCCCCGTTTACATGCAAACCAATAAACTGCAGGCGAATTGGGTTTGGGAAGAAAAGCCAGCTTTTTTTTCAACCCTTTTTACATGAATCTAGTGATTAGTTGATAGATTCATGTGACTATACAATGGTTACCGTGAAAAAAAAAAGAATTTAAAAAAGGTTAACTATAATAAACGGCAACCATATCATCAAACGATAGAAATGTCAAGGTAATGTTATCTACCATCTTGGCGAACATAAACAACAACTTGGCGTGTAGTACTCCTACCTCAAATTAGCACCAAAAAGGTCCCGTTTCAAAGCTTTTATTCTGCCACGAATTTGCAGAACTGTCCGAGCATATCCAACTTTTTTGAATTCGTCACAAACTTTTTTATACACTTCCGAATTCCGGACAGTTCTATCAAATTTTTGTTGTATTTCTTCATTTCCCCAGATGTTTGAATAAATGAATCTGTGTCGCAATGCATAATGGGAAAATTTGAAAACGTACTCGCTTTTCTCCACATTCACCCTGCTCCAAAACGGGTACAAAAATCAAACCCACTTTTCAAACGGGTATAATACCAGCTAGTCGTGTAAACGGGTCTGGAGAGGATCAATGCCGGCAATTTTCGCCCATGAAAACGGTGACTTATGGGGTTACTCTTTCGTACTCTCAAACATCCAGCTCAATTCCCTGACATAATCCTGTTGAACATTTATAGAAAGACTTTGATAATAGACTAAAAAAATTCAGTACACTGAATGTGGATCATTTGATAGGACCAAATTTCTAAGACAACAGAAAAATTAGTGAGTGTTGGGGTTTATGGAGCAATCTGCACCTTGTTTATTGCACCAATTTTAGCCAAATATGGCCCAATTTTGGCTGAACTGGAAAAATTGGTGAATTCCATGCCAAATAAGTTTAAAATTGTTGTCAAAAACAGAGAACTTGCAATTGATTTTGATATTTTAGTCACTGTACTTTCCCTCTTGTGGCATGCATTCTGATGAGTTTTAAAATTCTTCTTAGTTTTGTAATTTGATTTGAACTTAAAATATTGAAATTATCTTTACAATATTCTAACAATTACAGCTTTGATAAAAATAATGAACTGCAAATTTTTTGAGAAAATGTTAAGTGGGCCTTCATTTATGTTCATCACTGTAATTGCGTGGGTTTTTTGTTTTTGTTCCCTTTGCAATAGCATCGTCATTTATAAAATCAGATGGCAGATAATACCAATATAATACCATAAACATGATTATATATTTTTGTTGACTGTCATAAATTTTGGAACTGTGAAAAAGCGGATACAAAATTTAACAAAGTTTCGACAGAAGATATAAGTACAAATGAGCCTCTGTCAAGCGACCTTTATACTAATTTTGGGTATCACCGTAAAATTCTCATTGCCTTAACAAATAAATGCTGTACCTATGGGCAACGAGAAAAAATATACCAATTTCTTTAATTATAATCGTAAATCTCTGTTTTTGTGGTCTCTATTTGAAAAACGTGAACAAATACGGAGATACATGAATGACAATATCAACCAATTCAGAACAGATATGAACAATATTAATGCAGAAATTAAATGAATTTATATACTCTGATTAAGCGAAGTAAATAAGTGATTATTCGGTTCACATTTTTGAAAAACAAGCAGGCATATACTAAAAATAACATTTTTACTGAAATGTCTAAAAATCTACATGTTGAAGGAGCGCTTTTTATTTAATAAAAGTAATATTTACTGCAAGTTAATACGTCACTTAAAAAATAAAAGTTTTCTCTTTATATAATGAGTTTTATTTATTTTTGAGTATATAAACCCAAAGAAAAGGTAATATTAAAAATACAAAAGAACAATTTTTAGCATTATTAATTACGAGGGGAGATTGATAAGTAAGGTCTCCTGCCGAGAGGTGTAGCTAGTAGTGGGAAGAGAGACACGACTGCGCATGCGTTTGGTAGTCGATGTAGTGTAGTAGTGATTCGCAACCCCCGGTCCGTGGATCAAATGGTGCCGGGCCGCCTAAAGAACATTAAACTATTGCCATTTTATTTAAAGTGGTGCATTTCTCTCGGGTTTCAACAACTTTCCACGGAAATCACTTTATATTCCACGTTAAATCACTTTTATTCATTTTTGGTGTAACTATATTTTATTCTGAAGGCATATTTAAATGTAACTAAATTAAAATTGTTAAATCTAAAATATAAACAATCAATGCGTCCCATCCTCAGAGGGCTGCGATAAAATTATCAAACGTTGATCGGTCTGCAGCGATAAAAAGGTTGCGGTGCACTGGTATAGTACATTCCTGCGTAGTTTCAGTTTACTGTTGAAAGCCCGTAAGCGGAGGTGGCAGTGAGTAATGAGTACTCCGACCGATGTTCGTATAAAGCAGTGATCGGTGATAGTTTTTGACACTAGAAGGCTGCACTCCAATCGAAATTCATGGGCGTATGAAAGCAGTTTACGGTGATGGTTGTATGGATGTTAAAAATGTCCGTAAGTGAGCCTGGCGTGCGAAAAGCTGTTGTACAGGTGAAATGAGTGCCTGTGATGAGCACAGACCAGGACGATCCATTTCTGCGACTTGTGACGAAAACAGAAGTAGAGTAGATGCCATGATCCAGGAAAATCGCCGAATTGAACAGAGAGACATTGCTCTACAGCTGGGTATTAGTCAAGAAAGAGTGCAGCATATCATTGAAACGATAAACTACAGAAAAGTTAGCGCCAGATGGGTCCCGAGACAACTGACCGACTCCATGAAGGAACAGAGGAAAACTGTTGCCCATGAACTTCTTGCCCGATATCGTCTGGAAGGGGATGATTTCCTCAAGAATACTGCTACTGGAAATGAATCCTGAATTCATCATTATGATCTAGAGAACAAGAGGCAATCCATGGAATATCGTCATCTGGTTCTCCGAGTGACAAGAAATTCAAAACTGTAACGTCAGCAACAATAATCATGCTCACTATCTTTTGGGAATTTCTGACTAAAAGATTGACGGTGAATTCCGACATGTTCTGTATAACATTACGATCACTCAAGCAACGCATCCGCAGAATCAAGCCGAAAACAAATGTCTTTCTTTTGCATCACGACAATGCAAGACCACATTGCAGTGCACAAACACAGGACGTCACGGGAAGACTAAAATTCACAGTGGTTCCACAACCTCTTTACAGCCCATATTTGGCACCGTCGAACTTTTGGTTGTTCCCAAAATTGGAGACGTTGAAAGGCCAACGTTTCTTAACGGATGCCGGAGTTTAGGCAGCCATGCACAAATAGATACGCAGCCAACCAGAATCTTTCTTCATGGACGGAATGAAGAAGTGGATAGAACGATTGAATAAATATGTAGTTGTTAGTGGTGACTATGATGAGTAAGGAGTTTACAATATGTAAGAGTAATAAATTTCCTTTTCATTCTGATACCTGTTATTATTTTACCTCGTTGGAAATTTATTTTATACTATTGGAGACCTTACTTATCAATCACCCCTCGTACTATATGTTATAAATAAAAATATGTATTTATGATGTTTCATTACTTTTTTTAAACAGTTCCTTATGAAATTTGAAGATCAAGTTCATACATAAGTATTTAGAGCCCTATTTCTGTAGATAGCAATAATAAATTTCAGCTGTGACGAAGCCGGTCTCTTCCCCCTAATTGTTAACAGATCCCTTGCCCCTTCCCGACAGACGTGAGAAAATTGCAGACATTTCCCTAATTGCTGGGAGAGAATTTCGTAACTGGGTGGTCAAAGTTTTGGACCCTTTTTCCCAGGCTGTCCCGACCGTCAAAAAGAGACGCAGTAACATTGTGCTTTCGTTTCTCACGATTCGGTGACGACAGCGCTTTTGAAAACTTACAATGTGCACCGCGCCATCGGCGCCCATTGGGCAAGAGATCAGATGGGCTGAGACCGACAGGGGCGGCAAAAGAACAAGAGATCAAGGGAGCCGAAACCGACAGGGGTGGCGGAAGAACAAGAGATCACAGAAGGATGATTAGGCGAGAGATGGTTAGAGAGAGAGGGATATAAGGAGAATGAAAGACTCCGAAGAGAGAGACTGGATTTTGAGGGAGAGGTTTGAAGTCCCTTCAGCGAGGAGAAAAAACGATAGCGAGTCCGCGAATTAAGGCGGATTCTGAACCGGAGAAACTTTACGTGAGGGAACCGATTTGGAAGCCCCTCCCGCTAAGGACTTGTGATATAGCTATACCTTAGTCCGCGAAGTAAGGCGGATTTTGGAACCGTGGGAATTGCGAAGGAGCAACTATACGGTGGATTTGGAGCCAGCGAACTCACCCAGACTCGGTGTGGAATTACCGAGAGTGAACCCTTTTTACGTATCCTATGTATAGGACTTTCCTCTAGAGTGTCAATTTAGGACATTATTTTATGCTAGAGATATGAAACATTGCAGGGGAAGAGACTCGAAATCTGTGGACCCTTTTGCTAATTAATTGTGATAGAATATTCTTTCTTTTTCTTTTTTTGATGATTTTCTTACTGAGAAATAAATAGTTTATCCCAGAGCTGTGTGAAGTCATTACACAATGCATTTGTTTACAAGCCAAAGAAAGAAAAATCCACTCAACTATTTTTTTAAAAAAAATTTATTTACAATTTCCATATATGTAATATAAAATTCATGTCATAAAAATAAATTCAAAACTTTATAAAAGTATTAAAAATGTAAAATTTCTGTCAGTTTTTAAGGAATCTTCTTTTTCATTTTTACATATTTCAACAAATGTGATCAAAATTTACTTCTCTGTTCTTATCTGTCCTTAGCGATAGAAATATTTATTTTACTAATGCCAAACAAGCTTTCCATTGGAGCCTCTAGAAATTTTACCACTAGCCAAGAGTTCCAATGCTGTTGGAAATATCTGGTGTTCCAATTTTTTTACCTTTTCTTGCAAACTTTTTACATCATCATCAGGATCTACTCGAACTGCAGCTTGCTGTATTACAGCACCAGCATCTACTTCGGCCTATAATGTAAACAAATTGCATTTAACAGAACACGTTTTATGGTTAATAGATACCATAAACAGCTGGATATTTATGATAAGAGACGGTATATATTTATAAAAACATGACATTTTTGGCTATATAATACATCTGAAATGTACGCTAATGACAAGTGATGGTTGAAAAATAGAGTGCAAGAAATTTAAAAATTGGGTACTTTCCCATTTTGCCGGTGCAGACGATAGGAGGTCGTTTATATGGGAAATTTAATTACAACCACCTGCAGGGCCGGCTCTAGCAGTTTTGCCGCCCCGGACGAAAATGGAAAATGCCGCCCTTCTCTCTCTCTATCTATATATATTAATATATATATTATTTTAAGTCTTAAAAAATTCAAAATAATTTGAAATTAAGGATGTAATTACTTGTTATTATTTCAAACGAATGAAATGGAAGATAAGGAATCGTCAATTTAAGCAGTTGAATTTCTTCGAAAAATAATCTACTAATGGTGGGAACCACAAGCGTTTGTTTTAATTTATAATAACTACACTCAAGACTAAAATAAAGCATCTCCTGTGGCTTTGTATCTATCCAAAGCTCTAATTACCCTTGTCTCCTTTTGGATAGCTGGAACCGGACATCATAAGTGTGAAAGGAATGTCACTTGTGACCTCACTCCGGAATGGGAGAAAGCTACTAGTTAAAGATGTGTAAACATATTAAACTTTATGCTTTAACATATACTCAAGCCTCAAACCCTTTAAGTTTCAACGTAAAAGAAAACTGTCATTAAATATACAGAGTAAAAAGTAAAAAAATTAAGATACGTTAAATGAAATGCCAGATTCAGACCCAATAACATTTCAGAAAATATATCAAATTTTTTGTAACAGTGAAAAACATATTTTTCAAATTTGATCGAAATGCCCCCTTAAAATTTGCCGCCCCGGACAAGGGTCCGGTTTGTCCGGCCCTAGAGCCGCCCTGCCACCTGACACTTAATGCCTGCATGCAAAAATGTCGTAAAAGAAAACGTAGTGCATCCGAACATTTGGATTCTCTTGCCCAGACGGAATCAGAAGTTTTCACTTCTATCGTGTGGTCATAAGCACACACACAATTTTTTATATTTCTATAAATCCACTAAACAAAAATAAAACATACAGTTTACTGTATACTTGAAACTGAGCATTTATTAGTCAATTTAAGTAATTATATAGATTTATTTAAAAGCTTGGATTCTAATTATTTTGAAATGTCTCATCCTTTTAGCTTATTTTAATATTTTTTGTCCCATTATTTTATATTTTAACTCAATATTGTCACTGATTGATTGATTGAATATTAACGTCGCACTGTTCAGCAACACGAGGGCTTTTGGCGACGGACCACGTAATTTTGAACCATGGTCAAGTGACGTGGACGACACCTGTGAGCTGGCACCCCCCTCTCCTAACTACCACACCACACCAACGGGAGGATCAATATTGTGACAAATGTACTAGAGACTTTCCTACACTTATCTTGAATTTCCACGGATCATTAATATAATAATCTCTGTCTAGACGATAAATTATACGTAACAGACGGGTTGATTAATTACTATTTACAATACAGTATGAATAATTACAATAAATATGAATCGTAGAAAAAATGAATCATGGAATGAATATGAAGTTCATGGGCTGAATCATTACATATTTGTTACAATTAACATAACCATAAATCATTACAAAATATGTAAATTTGTCGCAAAACATTCACAATTCCTCTTTTACTTTACAATATGATCTTTGTGACTCCTTTTTTTTTGGATGCGTTTTTGTAACACATTTTATTGTTTTTACTAATGCCACCTGATAGGCAAAGACCAGATCGAGGTCTACGAAATTCATCATGACAAAAGGCTAAGTGGCGGCTTTGTAGCTGTAGCTTTGAGCATCATACAGGTGACAGTATAATTTAGCCCATTTCTCCACCCCAATTTTGAGAAGTAAGAGGCCCCTGATCACCCTGGGGGTGATCAGGGGCCTCTTACTTCTCATCCCTTTCGCCCACCCCCACAGAGGGCCTGCGGCGCGACGGCTATTTAGAGTACTCCCATGCAGCGGAAGCACTATACATTTACAAACATCCTTGCCTTCTCCGGGATTCGAACCCAGGTCCTATGGCACAGCAGTCAACGTCGCTAACTACCATATTGGATGGGCAACGTAATACATTTTAAAACAAATAAATACATACAATTCAAAATTGAATTGGACAAAAAAATTAGCGCACCAAGAAATAATTATGGGATCGTAACGAAACTTGGCATGAAGGTACATGTACGGGAAGATATGCAAATGATTAGAAATGCAGTGTGATTGCGCATTACGTATAGCCAGTAGAGGGTGTTTAACATCATTCTCCGTGGAGTATAAAACAGGTAACCAAAGCTTGTTTGAGTGTGCTGAATCGTTTACAAAGCAAAAGCTGAGGTAGACATGCCATTACGCCATTTTCGAAGACAATACGAGCAGCTGTCGCAGTTTGAGAGGGAGAGAATCATCGGCATGATGGAAGCTGGGTGGTCAGCTAGGCGAGTAGCTCGTCAATTAGGCCGCTCTGATTGTGTTGTGAGGAGGTGTTGGGACCAGTGGATCCGAGAGATGTCCTTTACATGCAGACCAGGCTCAGGACGCCCTCGACAGACCAGTCGTCGAGAAGACCACCACATTGTAAGAAATGCACGCGTAGAACCAACTGCTTCATCGGCAGCCATCCAGGCACAGGTAGCACCTTCACTAGGGACCCCTATGTCTTCTCGAACCATACGAAGGTGCCTGACTGAAGGACATTTAGGATCGCGGCGCTCATTACGTGTGCTGCCCTTGACGCCTCCGTTTGGAGTGGTGCCGCGCACGAGGAAACTAGACTGCAGCGGAATGGAACCAGGTCGTCTTTAGCGACGAATCCAGATTCAATCTCAGCAATGATGACAATCGTGTTCGTGTGTGGAGACCCCGTGGTGAACGCCTCAATCCTGCCTTTGCTTTATAGCGACACACCGCTTCCACAGCTGTTGTGATGATATTGGGTGCCATCGCCTACAATACACGGTCAGCCCTAGTATTGATCCGTGGCACCATAGCCCAGTGGTATGTCCATGACATCCTGTAACCACATGTGTTGCCACTCATGCAACGGTCCCAGGAGCCATTTTTCAACAAGACAATGTTCGGCCTCACACGGCAAGGGTGTCACAAGACTGTATCCGCACTGTTACTACCCTTCCTTGGCCTGGCCCATCCCCAGATTTATCTCCAATCGAGCATATCTGGGATCATTTGGGACGGCGAGTTGGGCATCCCACGAGTTTGAACGAACTAGAGGCAAGGTTACAGCAAATATGGAACGAAATGTCTCAAGACATCATACAGAACTTGTATGCCTCAATGCCCGATCGCATCGCATCGTGCATTCGCACTAGAGGGGGTTCAACAGAGTATTAAATCCTCCGTTCTTTTGCCTTTTTCTCTGGAATAAATAATCCTTTTTCTTTAATTTTCTAATCATTTACTTACATCAAAGTAATCATTACGTATGTAAAATTTCGTCTCATTTTGGAGACTCCTTCTTGGTGCGCTAATTTTTTTTGTCCCTGAGTGTATTTATCTGTCTAACGATAACAAAAAAAAAAAAAAGCATTCTTAATAACACCAATGAACTGTTCAACATAAAAGTTGTTTTTGTAATAACTGTTTTTTAAAAATATTTTGAGAAGTAGACCAGTAATTTCATGAAATGTGAATTTGTTATTCGCTAAGTGTTTCAGGAATTTCACAGAACTCTACATAAATTTTCAAATGGAATTAAAATAATGAATGAGTTCCAAACCTTGAATAATATTAATATACACTGAAGTGCCACTGAATTAGGGACACCTACCTAGAAACGAGTTGGGCCTCCTCTGGCCTTGATAACGGCTGCCACACGACGAGGCATAGATTCAACAAATTTCTGGAAAAGTTCCACGGGAATGACTTGCAAAATATTGGCTAAAGCTGTCCATAATTCAGTAAAGTTCGTTGGTGCTGTGAGTTGGTTTCTCACGTTTTGTTCCAAAACATCCCAAAGAAACAATAGGATTTAAGTTTAGGCTTCTAGGTGGCCAATTTATGGCAAAAATGTCAGAGGAATGCTCATTCAACCAGCTAGTAGCCAACTGGGACTTGTGAGAGGTACAGTAGTCTTGCTGGAAAACTCCATTACCGTGCGGATAACAGAACATAAACGGATAAAGGTGATCACCCAGCAACTCTACGTACTAATTTGCATTGAGGGCAGTAGCGCACACAAAAATTTTTCAGGGGGGGGGGGG
>BMAV01004013.1:345263-380315 GCA_019973955.1 Trichonephila inaurata madagascariensis
CCCAACATATTCTTTTGATTTTGTCGATTTTCGGGAACAAAAACAATACAAAATTCATTATTGAATAAATAACTAGCATTAATTAATAAAATTAATTATTAATAACAAATACATAATTAAATTTTACGTAATATATACATAAGATTATAACTAATCGAAAAAATCAAGGGCTATGGGGGGTGTCTGGACCCCTAGGACACTCCCCTTGTGTGCGCCACTGATTGAGGGAGGTTGGTACACTCACTAAAGATCCCAAACAGTGCCACGAAAAAACACCCCAGACCATGATTGAGCCACCATGCCCTTGTACAGTTCCAACCTGGCATGCAGGATCCATCGCTTCATGAGCCTGACGCCATATTCTCAGCCTCCCGTCGGCGTTAAGTAGTCGGAAACGAGACTCATCACTCCATGCTACTCGTTTCCAGTCCTCTACACTCTAGTCTCTACGCTCTCTTGCCCGGATAAGACGTGCATTCCGATGGCGAGCATTGAACAATGGTACTCTCGTAGGTCGGCGACTCCTGAAACCCATATAGTGAAGCGAGCGTTGCACAGTCCATTTACTGACTGTACGACTGGCACCGTCATTCAACTGAGTGGTAATTTGAGCTAATGTTTGACTTCGCTGGCTACGTACAGTACGCCAGAGCCGTCTCTCACCACGCACTCTCAAGGCTAATTGTCCTTTGCAGTTTGCCCGATCGCTAGTTTTTTTTGTCCACCATCCATGTATTCTTGGTATACTTTTGACACTGTCGACCTTCAAAATCTTAGCTGTCTGACGATTTCGGAAATTGAATGGCCCATGCGTCGCGCACCTACAATTTGTCCGTGATCGAAGGCGTCTAAAACAGACAGGTTACCCAAACTGGCAATTCAAATAACTGTTTCAGAACAACCACAGTATGCGCTATGTATGCAGTTACCACAGCATTCTCACTTGCGCATAAATGATGCGCAGCGCTACACAATTTGCATAGCCCTTGATATCCCTAATTCAGTGGCACTTCAGTTTATAATGCTATACATATAATGCAAATTTACAAGATTTTATGCATATTACAATTTATAATATCATTAAAAAAATGCAAACATAAATGAAATCAGACTATACAGTTTTTATGCTTACTTCAACGAAGTGAACTGTACAACCAGTTATTTTAGCCCCTTTTTCTAAAACTTGTTTATGAGCATCCATTCCTTTAAAAGCTGGTAAAATAGCAGGATGGACATTCAACAGATTTCCTTGCCACAACTGAACAAATTCCTCTGAAAATAAATATTTAGCACAGATTTTTATTAATATTTAATACTCAAGATATTTTTGAACAAATAACTTTTATTTTAAACAACTTACTTGAAACAATTCTCATAAAGCCAGCCAAACAAACTATTTCCACACCATTTTCTTTTAAGATTGCATGAACTGCCATATCAAAATCAACTCGTTTCTTAAAATTTTTGTGGCTTAAAACCTGAAAACAAACTTGTATTATAGCCCTGTTTAACATTTCTATTTTTTTTTATCAGAAGAATAAAGTCACAGCAAAATTAATTATTTTCTTATTATTATTATACTTAATTATTATTTTCACACACACACATTCTCTGCATTAATTTTACAATAGGACTTTTAAGCTCTGAATTATTCTGTAATTAGCATACTTAAAAGAGCCTAATATAGACATAGTTAATCAGCTCTTTAAAAATTATGCATCATACAATATTTTAAAGAGAAACTGATTATTACAATAACAATACCTTAGTTGGAATTCCAGCTCTGCTTGCTCTAGCCAAACCTTCCACGCCATCTACATTTGATAATACTAAAACAATTTCAGCAGAACTGCAATTATTTGGATTCTGAGTATAGTCTATGAGAGCTTGAAGATTTGTTCCTGAAAAAAGCAAGATTGAATGTTAAATTACTGAAGTATAGTTTTTCATTCAAGCCAAAGAGGAGATATTCAAAAACTTATAAGAAAAACTATAAGCAAAATTCAAAACAAAAGTTTTTGCATCCTTACCAGAACCAGATATCAAAACTCCAACTTTCTTTTTCTTCTTTAAAGTTGAGGCTTTAGGTAATTCAAAATTCTTCACTTCAACTGTTTCTTTTCCTAAAGAACAAATAATTGTTTAAAGACTGAATAAATATAGTTCCTAATTAAATGTTTAAGATAGAGTTACACAAAATTTACATTGAAAAAGAGCTTAATGACTTTAATGAAACTTTTGTTTTATTTTAAAACAGAGGAAATAAGTATATATACCAGAGGTGGGGAACCCGCGGCCTTAAAACCGCATGCGACCCCTTTGAGTTTCTGATAATGGATAGGCATTTAGCTCAAAATGGAATGTATGTATGATTTCATGAAAAAATACTACCACAGACATATGTACCGAGAATACCTATTATTTTTCAGTTTTGTGTAAACTAAGATTTTAGAGCAATAATTTTTATTCGATCATTTAATATCCATTTCATCTTCATCTTGCCAACAAAAATTTTTCTTGCTTGAAAACTTACCTTGCTAAATAGAAACAGCCATATATCCTGTTTGGGAACAAAATTACTTTTAATTGATATAGCAGGCTGAATAAAAACAATCTTATGAATTGTTTCTAGTTTTGTGGTTACTTAAATTCAGGTAGCTTAAAAGTGTGTCTGTGTGTGCGCTAAATATATATACCAGCCATTGCCCACTCCCAATGCTGGGTATTTCATGATCTATACGGATTTTTTTTCATTGATATCTAAGTCCTAGCATTGCGCTTTCGATTGCATTCAAAAACATTGCTAAAGACATCGCCTATTTATTTACAAAGGACAGGGCTTGGATTTCTAAAATAAGTATATTTATCTTTTACACCCTCTCTCATACCACCTAACCCTCTTGGCAGTCGATTTCCGAAACCCCGTTCTTAGCGGATCTCTACTGAACACAATATAGATCAGCAGTGGCGCACACAAGGAAGGGGGGTCCTGGGGGTCCGGCCCCCCCCCAAAGCCCTTGATTTTTTCCGATTTGTTATAATTCTAAGTATATAATACGTAAAATTTAATTAAATATTTGTTATTAATGATCAGTTTTATTAATTAATGCTAATTTTTTATTCAATAATTAGTTTTTTACTGTGTTTTGTTCCTGAAAATCGACAAAATCAAAAATAGCATGATACAAGAATGGTGAACTTTCAACCCCGGATCCCTCCCCCCTTGAAAAATTCCTGTGTGCGCTACTGTAGATCAGCGATATTCAATCTGCGGCCCGGTGGACTTTTCTATGTGGCCCAGATAGTCCTCTTTGCACTAAGAAATTCAATTATTTAAGAAGTTTTTTAAAATTTTAGCGGAAATTGCTATCAATCAAGCAATTAAATGTATACTTTCTGCTGTCGATGTCTTACGGGTACGATCTGCAAGATACTTTTTTTCTGTGTGTGACTGTAACGGTTAGTAAAAACAAATAACAATAGAATATAAGGAGAATGCATTCACTTTACTGAACTGAGTTGGAGTAGCAATCATTTTATGGGTGAAAAACTGAGTTTTAACTATCCTTCAAGTCTCCCAAGCGAAAAATATCCGAAGAAACAACGATTGGGATGTTGACTATTTTATAGTTAAAAACAAACATGAATCAACAACTTGTTTGATTTGTCGCGAAAGTGGTACACTTAAAAAATATAATATTGCTTGTCATTTTACCACTAAACACAAATAGATTAATAAAGATATTAATGTAGTTATGATTTATAATTAAGTTAACGCAGTATTAAAATGAAAGAATTTACCAATATAATTCTCTTCAGTTATACCAGTATCAGAAGAAAAACAATTATGTTGGATGTATAAGAACTCATAACTCGAATCTAATAAGAAACGTTTTTTTTTTCGCTAGTCCATTTCAATGTTCAAAGTTTCCTTGATCTTGTTCTCCTTTTGATAATGTCCCCCCCCCTCATCAATCCTCATGCTATGGCCCGCGTGAAATATCTGCTATATGTATGCGGCCCAGCAAAAAAAAAGGTCGAGTACCCCTGATATAGATGGTTGTTGAAGATTCTTTCAATAGACATATTACTCGAGGACAGGAACACATTTATTTACATTAAACATGTAAGTATTAAAACATATTATACAGTCCACACGCAGTAGCGCACACAGGAATTTTTCAAGGGGAGGGGGGGATCCGGGGTCGAAAGTTCACCATTCTTGTATCAGGCTCCTTTTGATTTTGTCGATTTTCGGGCACAAAACACAATAAAAACTAATTATTGAATAGATAATTAGCATTAATTAATAAAAATTAATCATTAATAACAAATATTTAATTAAATTTTATGTTCTATATACTTAGAATTATAGTCAATCGGAAAAAAAATCAAGGGTTTTTTTTGGGGGGGTTCGGACCCCCAGGACCCCTCTCTTGTGTGCGCCACTGTCCACACGGGCAATTTCTCAATTTTGGACACCATCCTAACGCCCCCGGTGCCGAGAAACAATCAACCAGGAAAAAAACATTCTTATTGGAAGAGAGCAGAGTAGAGGTGATAGCGGAGGAAATTACAAGATACGCTTGCAGAATATTATAAGTCTGTAGATCTAATAATTTAAAAACGGAATTTTTTTTTTATCTCTAACACCTCTTCACCCTCCTCCCGAGAGTCGATTTCCGCAAAACCCCTTCTTAGCGGTCCACAACAAAAGAAACATGCCTGCTTGATAGTCTACATGTCGTATAGGTAGCAGGGCAAAAGAAAATCTTAATCCAAAAAGGAGATCAGCATCAGATATATTTCTTAAAGATATGAGTTATATTTTTTAAAATAAACTTTAATACTAATTCAGTGAAATATATATCTAAATATGGATAAAAATCTTTATAATTGCGAAAAAAATTTTTAATGATTTTAAAACAAAGATTTTAGTTGAAGAAACACTTTTAAACACTTGTTCTGTGCATGAAAACACACAAATTATATTTAAAAAGAAATTTGAATAAAAGATGCTGGCTAATTTATATGTGAAATACAAAATTTTGAAAGATAAACAATTGTATTAAGTTTGATATTTTATTTTGAATAAAACTCTAAAAGTGATTATTTTTCTTTTCATTTATTCCTTTCTTTGTAATTTAATAAAAGATTTTACCAGATGGGATCAATCTTAAAATAAATTAGGCAAATTACTAGTGAACATTTTAAAAAACATAGACTAATAATTTCACTCAAATTATTACATTATGCCTACGATATTTGAACAGATAAAAGTAATCTACCAATACTATTTGAAAACAATGATTACCGTAAAATCCTGCGTATAACGCAAAGTTTGAACACAAAAAAATATATGATCCAAATTTACGAATGCGCGTTATACGCCGGGTATAAAAATGAGAGCTTTAAAAATAAAAATAATAAAAAGAGAAGAACATAGGGAAAAAAATTAGACTTCTACATAGATCGAAATATTTTTTATTTAAAAGAAATGACATTCCTTATGAGCTTAAGGAGCTGTAATTCTAAAAGTGTACAATTTTTTTTTTTTTTCAAAAGCCAGGGATACCTCGAATAAATGACTTCAAAACATAAGATAATTGCACATGAACATTTAAGTTTTCTTCGTAAAAAAGGGCCGCGCGTTATACAACGAATATACCTAAAAGTTGAAAATTGCAGCTTGAAAGTATAGGTGCGCGTTATACGCCAGATTTTACGGTAATATGTGTATATCCTAAAAAAGATTAATAAACAGTACAATACTGGTCGATTCAAAATAAGTGTGACCAATTTTAAAAGCTTCTAACTATTTATGGTAAGCTTTAATCACTTTATTGCCAACTATATTTTAAAAATGAAATGTTTAAATAACCAGTCTAACTATTTTTATGAGTGGGAGTAAATTACGGCTCCGAAATTAGATCCTCAAACCCGAAATGAAGTTTTAAAGCTTTTGAAGGACAAATGCTCAAATTCTATTATAAATAAAGCATTTAAAAATCAGAAGTGTCATTTTTCTAATGGATTTCTATTTAAACTTTGAAAAAAAATAATAATTGGCACGCAATCTAAAGCTCCAGGAGTAAAATGTGGATAAAAAAAAACCTAGGTAAAAAAGAAAAAGGAAGCTGAAAAGACTTATCGCAACAGAAAAAATCATCTGCCTCAAAGAACTTTAACAAAGAAGCTTCAGGTATCGCAATCAATAATTTGTCGTCAGATAAAGAAATATGGCTAAAAAAGTGAATGAACCAAGTCTGTCATCAAATGTCTACAAAGACAGTAGAAAAACTAAGAAAAAGTTCTTGGTCACTGTATTTAATGTTACCCAAAGGTAGATACAAACCATGGATAAATTCAGAGGAAGCACTGTTCCATTTGTCATTTACAACTGGCGAAATAAAGATACAATTTATTTCACGCGAAAACCGTCGCAAAGACGTAACTGTTTTGTAAAAGGCAAATTGGCCATCAGGTGTTATGGTGTGGATGAAAATATCCTCTCAAGGTTTAAAAAATCATTTTTTGTACAACTAAAGGCTAAAGTTTTGAAGCACATGATCAAAGAAAGTAAACGTCTTTACCCTCAAGGAAACTTTGTTTTTTACCAAGATTTTGCACCAAGTCATACTGTAAAACCAACTATAAAATGGCTGAAAGATAAAAAAAATTCTTTCTCCTGAAAAATGCTTACCACTCTCCCCTGACTGTGTTCCGTGCAATTATTTTTTATGAAGATACTTAAAAATCAATTAATTGGACGTAAATTAAGAGTACTTGAAGAACTTCAAAAAGTAATCAAAGAGAAAGTTGAAAAAATACCCCCAACAGTCATCGAAAAAACTTTTTTGGCTTGATCTAAGCGTTTACGTAGAATGTACAATGCTAAAGGAAATCACGTTGAAAATGTTATGCAAATAACTTAATTCAATACAAATTTATGATTCTTTGAAATTGGTCACATTATTTTTGAATCAACCGGTTCATAAAAAGTTATAAATAATGTATTATTTTTCTAATAATATTTTTTAAAAAATTATATATAACGATATATATCAAAACTATTTACATGTAACTATATATATTATAAAACATTTAGATAATAAATATTAATAAACATCAACTTATTTTAATCAGCCTCGGATATTTAATATGATATAAAACTTAATCAAAAAAGCACGTACCTGGCTCAAAATCACCAACACATCCAACCACACTTGCTGTTTCTCCTTTTTGTTTCAAAGATTCTAAAATCTCCCCTTCATATTTTTTGTCAACAATCAAGATCATCCCTAAGCCACAGTTGAAAGTCTGCAACATTTCTTCTTCTGATAGCTGACCTTCCATAGCAATCCATTGTAGAACAGGAGGAATGCTCCATTTGCTACCATCCAACACCACCTTTGCGTAAGAAGGCAAAACTCGAGGAATATTTTGAGTTAAACCACCACCTGTTATGTGTGCTGCGGCTTTAATATACCCTTTTTTCATGAGAGGTAACACAGATTTGACATAAATTTTGGTAGGTGTCAGTAATACTTCTTGGAGAGTCTTTGTTTTATCCAGAGGAAATACATCGTGGTATCTGTACTTTTTGACTTCTATAAGTTTTCTTACCAGACTGTAGCCATTGCTGTGAATGCCTGATGAAGATAGACCAATCAAAATATCACCAGATTTTATTTCATTTAGATGGGGGAGTAGATGTTCCTTATTTACAGCACCCTCAGAATAACCAACAACATCATATTTTTGTAAATCCCACAACTCTCTGAGATTCAGATAAATATCAGGTATTTCATTAATCTCGGAACCTGGAAAAGGAAAAGAATTTTTTTTTTTTGTATCACATTTCCTTAGTTATAGCATGGAAAGATTCAGAAAAATACTTATAAGTTTTTACCATTCCTAATAAATACAGTAGAGTCCCGAAAACTTGGCCTAATGTGGACAGAAGATTCGCCTAGTGAAAATGCCGGATTATCGAAAATGGGATTAAAAAAAGATAAGTACAAGTGCTTGCTCAAAAAATACTGTACTGCAATTGTATGTATTGTTTGCTTGAGATTAAAATAAAAAATAAACTGCCTAAATATCCTTAAACAAAGGAAAGGCATGTACAGCATTTACTACATGAAAATGATAATTAATGAATACATACTTACAGTATTCTACCTGATCAGACACACCTCAGAAAAATAATTTATGAAGACATTAAGCTATTCTATAATGAAAATTAAACAGTTGACTTTGCAAAAACTAGATACTTTTTTTAAAGAAATGCATGATGTCATGTTGTCTTCCGTACTGCACTCAACGTTTCGCTGCTTCATCACGATGACAAAGGAACAGTATGTCCATTGTCGATGCACCTTGTTGTTCAAAATACTGTGATATTTTTGAAATCTGTACGGTGTTTGCAACGTTAATGTCTTAACCATTTTACACTTGAGGTTTTTTCGACCTGCAAGGGTGTGGCCGAGTTTTCAGGACTCTACTGAACTTACAAAATGGAAATAATAATCCATAAATACACACAACGACGAAACCCATACAACTGAATATCATTCATCGATATCATTGTAAACGCAAAAAGTTCGATATACTTTCCTCAGATTAAAAGAATATTTAAAATGTATTGTTGGGTTGAAGCGAGTGAACTATTTTTTCTGGCGGAAGGATAACTGCGTGATCTGCCCACGCGCTTTTTCCCACTTCTCTCCCACGCATTCCTTCTATGGGGTCCACCTGCTTATCAGATGCTGTGTGCAGTGGTCAGACATTCTTGCTGTGTGCCTTTTTTTGTAATCGTTTGTGCTAAATAAATGTGCTGTCCAGAAAAAAAAAAAGCTGTATGAAAATAATTTCACAATAAGAACAATAACAACATGTATGATGCATGGAGAATGTGCATAACTTGTTCTGACCAAAACTAGAAATCTAAAATGCCTTTTTTAAAAAATTTACAATTAAAATTATGCCAATATGATTCTTTATATTAGCATGATTTCCTGTAGTTTTAAGAAAATCTAACGTTATTAAAAAATGTGTATCATTTATGAGGAAGCTCATTTTATATAAAATAATACCGTATTTATTCGAATCTAAATCGCCATCGATTTTAAGCCGCAATCCAAATTCTCAACAAGTTTTGTAAAAATTTGTGCAAAATGGTTTGTCGATAATCCAATTTTACGAAATTGCATCTAACGAATCCCCCCCCCCTTTGGTTTTAAGCCACGGCCAATTTTCAACAGGATTTACATTGGAAAAAAAGTGCGCGTTTGATTCGAGTAAATACAGTAATATAATACTTCGAATTATAATTTTTTTGTAAGTATGAAAATCAGATCAAACATATTTTTTATCATTATTGCAGTTCTCAAAATTTAAATACAAAAAAAAAAAAAAAAATTCTTTTTGAAAATGCTACAAAAAATATCAAAATGGTAACAGATTTTAATATTATCAAGCAGCTGGTATTACTTGAAACTAAAAATTCTCACAAATAAGACAAAGGGGGGAGATGTGAAACACTGATCTTATAAAATTCCAATAAAAAAAATTACAGAATTATATAAATATATGCTGAATTCAAACATCGTCATTTTCATTTGCATACTTAGAAAAATTAACAACTAATTTTAAAAACGGAATAATTTTTGAACAATCAAAACATTAGAAAATACTTACCAACCAAAGCACAATTTGCTTGCTTGCATCCTTCCACAATGCCAGAAACGACTTTCTTAACTGTATCACAGTTTATTTGCCCACAATTAAAAGCTTCCAAAAAGAAAAGAGGTTCAGCACCATGTGTCAAAATATCATTTACACACATTGCTACTAAATCAATGCCTATTGTGTCATGCTTGTTGCAACTTTGAGCTATCTAAATAATAATAATAATAATAATAAATAGCAAATAAGTATGCATATATGCAATTTAATAATCTATACTGAAATGTAATAAAAAAATTTCAATTCTAAAAATACATTAAAAATATAAAATTAAAAAAAAAATATTGAATAAAATTTTATTGAAAGGACCACAACTTATACTTTAACTTTCCTCAAGTACTATTTGCACAAAAAAGATATCTAACATAAAACAATGAGGATATGTTTTTTGTTTTATTGTACTATATTCCATTTGTACTATAATGTTTAAAATGAAAACTTAGAAAAAAGTGGCTCAATACTATGTGTTGAGATATCATTTTTACACACACACACACACATATCTTGCTACCAAGTCAATTTAATTACTCAATACTTTCATCAAATATTTAAGATACAGTCGGACCTCTATATAATGAAGTTCGCTAAATCCCGGAAAAAAGTTCGTTATATGGAAAATTCGTCATATAGAGGTTCATCTTTTAATACACTTTATAAACCATATAAAACAAACTTTAAATTCATAAACACTATAAATTAAAAAAAATAGTAATTATTCACACCTTTTTTTAAATTAATATATGTTTATTTTATATATCTTACCCATGAAAAAAAAAAAGAAAGAACTGCAAGGAAAATAAGAAAAACGAATGTCAAAGAATGAACTGTATTTTCAATATTAAGAAAACAATTTTATATTAAAATTAATGAATTTGAAGGACATTCTAATTTAAAGCATACAAGTAATATTAAATATACATTATTTTATAACTAGAACACAGGACAACTCCACTGAATGGGAAAGGGGCTATCAACAATGTTTCTAGAGAACTAGACAATGGGGGTTAAAGGTTGTAATTCTTGGATTAATCCTCCAGAACTCTATTGCTCTCGGTGAGTTAGGATCTAATAAAACCAGTTCAAGATATATGACAATCATAAAAAGTGTTAAAGAGAGAATAACTTGAAATGTTCAGAAATACTGTAAAAATAGAGAGAAAAAAAATTAAATCACAAAAGAAAAAATTCGTTATATATTCGTTAGAAAATGCACTTCGATATAGAGGTTATTTTACGAATAAAATCGTAAAATGTTCAAGGTTCCAGGAAAAAGTTCGCTATATAGAAAAATTCGTAATGCAGAGGTTCGTTATATAGAGGTTCGACTATACTTTTAATCAAAAGTGCTGACGCATACAACATTGGGAATCTATTTTTCTTTGATTTCATATTAGAAATTTTTTCTTTTTAGATAACATTATAAATAAAGGAATTTTTGAATAAAATTGTTTGACCTCCACTTAACAATTGATTACTAATGTTGCACTTTGATGCTACATAAAAGCTATTGGCAAAGGACCTCATAATTTTGAACCTCAGTCAAGTGACAACGATGACAATTGAATTGGCACCTCATCCTCCAAGATTCCACCATGCCAACGTGAGGACTTAGAACCTAGATATATTTAACATGCATCCAGCCCTCTACACGATGAATCCTTCCCTAGTTAAAGCACTAAATTTGGTAGAATATTTCAACTTGAGATTTATTCATTGGACATTAAAGTACTATTCCAGCTTTAAACTGTTAAACACTTAAATGCAAAAAATAAATATATCAATAGAATTTTTAAAATAATTTTAAAAAATCTCAGTAAATTAATATTATCAATTTTTTGAGAACTGCCAAAACATTGACAGTTGATAAAGAAATATGAGTAAAAAATCTAGCAATAAGGAGATTCATTTTATTTAATTTATTCTAATTCTTTTTTAACATGTAGCTTCTATAATAAAATCTAATTTAAAATGAAATTTTAGATAATTCGATTAAAATTTCAAATTGTAAAACAAAAGTTATACAGAGTTGTACAGTTTACTTGAAATGTAATGTATATTTGGATTTTATGGGGGAATGAGGGATATAATTATTGTATAGTTTAATACAAATTGCATTGCAGCATATTTTTTGCAAATAAATTCCATGCTATTACTTGTAATATTAATATGAATCGTCCAAAAAGCACTATTTCTAAAGTATAAAGACAATAGTTAAATTATGCAAAGGATAGTTCAATGTTCTCATTCAAAATATTTTTTTAAATGTAATTATTCCAGCAGGAGAGAATCTGCAGCATATATACATGATGGATCATTTAAAGCAGCCGTTTTTAAACTTTCGATAGCCACGGACGGGACCCCTTTATGTATCGGCCTTTCAATCGGTTAAAAAAAAAAAAAAAGGAAATTTTAACATAAAATGAGAGACCTCCCCCATCCAGAAAGGCAGGCACTGGGAACCCTCAGGGGTCCACGGACCACAGAATCACCCATTTAAAGTACATATTTTTTTTATAAATGCATTTATTTGCTAATATTTACTTTTAATTTAGTTCCAACACCATCAGTTCCAGATATGAGATAAGGGTCTGTGTAACCTGATGCTTTCAAATCAAATATGCCACAAGACAACTCAGTAGAATTTGTAAATCCAGGACGTCTAGTACTATTCATTAAATTTTGTATAGACTGGTTAAGCTCCAATATTTCTGCAGAATTTTGTGAATGAACATTTCCCAACCTATAAAAATGCAATTATTTCAAGACGGTATGCAAAATAATAAATAAATTTTATAATTTGTCATATAATTTACTAAAAATAGCAAAATATCAAAACATTGTTTACTGTAATAAATAAGCATCGTTTCTTCTATGTAAAAACAGCTCAAGAGCTCTAGGATAAATAAGACTTTGTAGACAAGATACTTTTTCATGCAATGTTTCAACAGTATCCGTTGTTTCAACTGTCACAGCAGCTTGATCAAGAATTTTTTCCTCGACGTCTCCTATCTGAAATTGATATAGAAAATAATAAATTAAAAAACTGTATTGAATTATTATTATTATTATTTTGAAAATATGTTGCTTTCTTGGCTCTATCTCTTTCATAACGTGACCAACATTACCATAATATTCAAAAGAGGCTATAAAATAAAAATATTTTATTGCTTTTCAATTATTCTTTTTAAGTATAAAAATCATAACTTATTGATATAAATTAAATGAACACTATTTGAAAAAAGGACCAATAAACCTAGATGTGAGAGCCAAGGAAACAAACCATAAACAAGTAATATAAAAAAAAGTTTTTTAAGTCAATTCCTACTTGGATCAAGAAAAAAAAAATTAATTTAGTTACTTTTTATCAAATAATTACAATTAATGTAAATATGTATATACTTTTGATAGAATCACAATATTAAGTGGCAATTAAGTTTTATTAATTATCATGAAAATATCGAATTGTCATCCAAAACAGTAGTACATATAAAATTTCAGTTCAACTGAATGCTTTAAAACGTGAGAAAAAAATCATTTAAAGTTTTGAGCCAAGTCGCTAAAAATGAAACCAATGTGGCTGTATCTATAATTCTTTAAATAATTAGTTTCAGTCAATTAATTTTAATTAATTATAATTAAATTATCGTATTTTTACCCAAAACAACAGTGTAAAGAAAATTTCAGCTCAAATGAGCTCTAAAATGTGAGAAAAAAACCTTTTCAAGTTTTGACACAAGTCGCCAAAATGGTCGCTAAGTAGCCAAAAATGATGCCAACGTGGCTGTATATTAATTCTTTGAATAATTAGTTTTAATCAATGAATTTTTATTAATTATAATTAAATTACTGTATTGTCAGCCAAAATAGTCATGTATATAAAATTTCAGCTCAATTGAGCACTTTAAAATGTATTTTATTAACGATTGAAAATTCCACCAAGATAAATAAATATATAGAGAGTGTGAGCTAATAGTAGGAATTGAAAAACACAAAAATACATGAACTTGTAATTTTGAAATGCGGTCAAGTTACGAGGACGACACCCGAGGTGGTAAACCCTCTCTAAACTTCCACATCACGCCAATGTGAGGGCTTTGACTTTCAACAGATTTAACGTGCATCTGCCTCTCTACACGGCAAGTCTTCAATGGCACCGAGACTCGACAAAGGTGGCCACGAGTTTGTGACCAAAGCAACTTGGCTACCAAGCCCACAACTATTGGCGATTAACCTCGTAATTAGCAGCCATGATCAAATGATAAGGAAGACACCTGAGCCGGCACCTCACTAATCAAACTTCCATACCACATCAATGTGAGGATTTTGAGTCTGTACAGATGCAACATGCATGTCCCTCTTTACATGGTGGGTCATATTAAGAGCCACAGGCACAGAATGGTTTTCCATAATGAAGTAAAATATACAACTTACAAATGAAAAATTGTAAATATACAGTCCTTTGCTTTCTACAACCATGAATTAATTTGCTTAATATAAAAAAATAAAGCTCCTTAAAAGAATTTTTCCAATCAATATTTTCAATAAATATTCAAAATTCAAATGTCCATAGGGGTAGATTGGATAATATTATAATCTCTTTCACATAAATGATTCTATGTATTTCATTATAAAAAAAATAATAAATATTTACGAAGAAAAAGTTTTATTCAAAAAAGATAACGGTTTTTCTAGTAGCTCGTCACCAAAAATATTGCAGTAACATTGTATGTATATATATCAAGTTAACATGCATAAAAAAATTAAATTAAAAAAACTGTTTTGCTTATTTGATTATTTTGGTCATTGGCATAAAATGGGAATATTCAATCAAGTATATATGTGAAAATAACAAACAATCACAGATGCTCATAGATAAAGTAACAAAAAAATATTGTGTCACTAATGAATCTCCTGATGAATATATTCTGTGTTAAAACTTTTAATATTTTACGACATAATATCATAGAATAGATATAAATATTTTTAGCAATATGATACATACCCCAAGATGATACACAGTGCAGCCAGTTATTCTGGCACCAAAATTCAAAACTTCTTGATAAACATTACTGCAATTGAAAGCAGGAAGAAGAGAGGGATGATTATTAAAAATTTTCCCTTTCCAACCTTCAAGTATATCCCCTAAGAATAAAAAGACATGATAAATAACAAGCACAATTACTATATATATATATATTTGAAAATAGAAAAACTTACTTGGCAATTCCTCTGGGTAGTTATCGAGACAAATCATAAAAATATTTTTTGATTTTAGATATTCAGCAGTTACAGATTTGTAATCTTCAAATACCTGACAAAATAATATAAAAACAGTTAAAGGATTGAATTTTAGATTTACTTAATTTATCATAACAAGGCGTTTCAAAAAAGCAAAAAAGAGCCCATTAAATATTTAAATATAATTTTCTAGTTTTAAACTATCAAATTGATCGAGAAGAAAAATTACAAAAGAAAAAGATATGTTCCCACATTCAAATAGTTTGCTATCCTTATGAAATAAAGCGGAAAACTGATCGATTAAGAGCTGTTGTTAAAAGAATCTTTGGTACCGATGTGTTATACTGTCCACCAATTACGTCAAATCAAAAAACGTCGCCAAATGTCGCGATATACAGCCAATAAATGGAAGTCGTTCCCACGCACGTTTGAATATTGTAAAAATAACGATGGCAGCATTTGGTGACATTTTTTAATTAGCATTATCCTTTCGTTTAGCAAAAGTAGTCGACGGTATAGTACGTAAGTACTAAATCTTTTTATTTGTAATTTCGCTAAATTTCCAACAAGGTTTTTCCTTTTAAAGTTTTTCTCAGAAGCTGCACAACTCACATCCATATTCCAGGGACGTCTTAAGACTATTTGAGGCACTGGGTCCATATGCAAAAGTAGGCCCTACAAGAGATCTTTAAAAATAGATGGTATATACAGCATGCATTATCAAATACTCGTGCAAACGGTAATTTGAAACAAATAAATGTGCATGATTCACAAATTTCTAAGAACCTAGGCACAAACTGGCTTGACCGATGGCCGCATTTCGATTCAATGAGTTGAATGATTGTTTATGGTATAGTCAGTGAGTGAATATTAACGTCAAACTGTTCAGCTACACGAGGGCTTTTGGCGACGGACCTTGTAATTTTAAACCATGGTTAAGTGACAAGGACGACACCTAAGCTGGCACCTCCCTCTCCTAACTACCAAACCACATCAAGGGGAAAACGTTTGAGCTCTACGACAGATTTAACGTGCATCGCTCTCCTACAAGGCGGGTCTTTAGTGGTACTGGGCTCGAACTCACGACATGCCAGGCTACTGCAGCCCCCCTGTTTATGGTATAAAGCCTAGGCCTAGATATGGACAACGGTCATCACATAATAATACAGTCTTACTACTTTTTCCAGTTGACATGCAGTTTGAAATTCTCTGTTTTTCGGAGAAAATGTACGGAAATAATGTTTGACCCCATTAAAATTATACGGATCATGATCTAATGAAGACAGAGTCGAGAACAAAACGAGGCCCTGGGCCTGGACCCAGTTGGCCCATGCCTTAAGACATCCCTGTTCATATCTTTTGGTTTCGTTCATGTAAAAATGCTTCGGTGTTTGAAAAAGAACCGATGCTTCCAGCTTGGTATAATTTGGGTCGGGCTAAATTAAATTTTGTCCCACAGACTGATCATGCTTATCAAAAAACGTACAAAAATGCACCATTTGTTTTATAGCTTTATTTTTCATAAGGGAAGGCTAACTCTTGCTCTTTAACTCAATCTTCGATTACTAATGCTACCTTCAATTAACTATATAAAGTATTAAACACTCCCTGGTTTGGTGGGTGAAGTCATTTACAGAGATCTAAATAAAATCGTTAAAAAATGAGTTTTTTAAACATTGGTTTTCTTTCACACTTTATACAACATAATTTTTTTTATACCTTAAATTGTAAGAGTGAAAGGGGGCATTGAGTCAAACTGAAATTAGTCAATAATTAATTTAGTAACTTATTTTATTATTTGACGTTTATTAAATTTATCATCTAAAACAAATACGTGTAAAAAATTTTAGCAACTTGAAAAGAAAAAAGAAATATAATGGGTTTTTTTTTCAATAAAAATTTTAATTTAAATTAAAAACTTATTTTTCATTATTTATATTTTTCATTTATTTTTTGATATTTAATATTAATTTTCAATACAACAGTAGCACAAAATAGCAAAGTCTTGCGTAACGTATTTTTTAAATTTTACGAGGGGATGATTTAGCTTGCTTGTTTCAATATTCAACTGTTTCACGTTGTAAGCAACTGGAATTCAGAGTAAAATTTAATTCTTTAAATAATTAGTTTTAATCCCAGCTTGCGCTTTAAAATGTGAGAAAAAGGCTTTTAAAGTTTTGCCCCAAATAATTTAGACTAAATGACAACCCCTCTACAATGCGAGTAGAAGAAAACCCATTAAAATATAACTACACCCTTCCTGACATTCAAAAGCAGCCAGGAAAACTCTTTCGAGCTTTTCGGCAACGGATCCAGCTTCGCCAAGTTTGAGGAGGCTCCCAATAGCAACCTTGTGTGTGTGTGTGTGTGAGCCAATCCATTTAAAACTTTCTACGAGACAAATACTCTGGATTTTTTAGACAGCCACTGTGAATCTAATTTTATGACTTCACAGCTACTTAATTCTATACAAAATACCTACGTTTTGATCGCACTCTTCAGGCAGATCTTAAGGTAAGGGCCAACTGAGCCCTGGCCTAGGGCTCGGCCACAAAACGGGGCCTCGTTCTCGACTCAGCCTTAATGAGATCCTGATTCGAAAAATTTCAATGGTTAAATGTTATTTCCGCTTGTATTCTCCAAAAAACTGGGAATTTCGGAAGGTATGTTAACTGGCTGCATTTGAAGACCGTCACCCATGTATAGGCTTAGGCCTACCACAATACTTCATCCTCACCCATTCAGTCAAAAGGCGGCAGTCGGTCGAGCCGGTTTGTGCGATTATAAGTCATACACATTTATTTGTTTCGGGTAATTATTTGTACGAGTATTCGACAATATATGCAATTTACTGTCTACTTTTACGGGTCATAGTTGGGGCCCACATTTGTGTAGGGGCCCAGGGCCTCAAGAAGTCTTAAGACGTTCCTGGCACTCTTCCACTAGCAAAACTTGTGTTAAATCACTTGAACTTTGATTAACATAAAATATATCAGTAGTTGAATTTATGAAATCAAGCGAAGGTTCCTTAATTTTTTTTCTTTTAAATAATTTGATTTAATTTTACAATTTTCGTTTCGAAGACTCTCAAAAAAAAACTTCCTAATCCACTAACTGTTACTCCAATCAAAGAGTGATTATACGTAATCATGCCTCCTAAATTACCTGTGCCGATTGAAGCTCACTTCGGGCCCTGGGCGCAAAAGATCTACGGGCCTCCTTGGCACTGGAGGATCGAAATTTATAACCAGAAAATCTGTTTAATTCAAACCTATCCGGGTCCCAGGCCCCTGGGCCCCCGCCCCAAGCGCCCAATGGATAAGTCGGCATTGTCGATTACTGCGATGAAAAAGTGAATCTCGCCTACAATGGATGAAACTAGAGAAACTATCTCACAGCTTTTTGAACCCAGAGAATAAAATCAATAATCTGATAATTTCAGATAAAAAAAATTTCAAATTACGATATAATAAAATATTTTAACAAAGGATGCCCCTGGACCCTCTTTTGTGAGTTATAGCTATACATTACATTTAACAGAATAGGAAAAACAAAAGTTAGTTTCTTTGTGCATCTTACTTTCCAATGCAATATATTACAAGTAGGATATCAAAATATTAATTATTATTATTATTTGTAAAGTATAGCTAAAATGAGAGGTCCTTTTTACTATATTTTTTTTTACCAAAAACAAGTTAACATTTCTTTAGTACAAAAAATTCAAATAAGAATCGATGCCAGTTTTCTTTTGATTTTCTTATAATTGCACTGCAGTGTAATAATATAAATGTATCGTACAATTCATTTCATTATTTCATAACTACTACTTCATATATTTTCCGTTATTTCATATACCTACTTTTTCTTGTAAATGTACTGTAATGTAGAAAATATAAAATTTAGCAATAAATTTTAATTAAAATATAAGACTAAACTCAGATCAGAACTAACTGATTTCTATCTATTGGTCACACCTGAATTAATGTCAATAAAAATATATATAAGAATATCTAGGCATAAATTACCAAAACCTAACCTAACCTAAATAGTAATTTAACAATTGAAGAGTATATTTTTACCTTTGAAATTCTCCAATATATCTTTTTACCAGCAAATACGTATAACATACCATATTTTTCTCAATAAAACTTATGAAATTGAATTTTAGAAGAATAAATAATCTAAACTAAATATACTATAAATATTTATAAAATATAACATATTTTTGATGAACTGAATCTATGAAGTTTTGATTAAAACATCATTTAAATTTGTTAGAAAAATATAGTCATTTAAAATGCACAAAATAAATAAATTATAATTTTTTTTTACATACCTCAATAGATGTGCCAGTAGCTGTAGAGATTTTTTGTTTGGTTTCATTTGAAATAGGTCCTACTACAAGAACTACTTGAAAAGTGCTTAAATTTTGTTCATTTTGAGAATATTCAATAAGAGCTTTTAAAGTCGTTCCTAAATAAATTATAACAATATAATTTAAAACTATTAAAATAGCAAGCATAAAATTCCAAAACATTAAAATTTTTTCATTAAGTAATATTTTAATTCCAAATAACATTTTCATTCATTCTAAACAATTACTTTATCAATCAACTATCGGTTTAATCAACTTTTCAGTTGAGAAATATGAATCAATAGCACTTGTAGTAATGTATTTGTTTCTAGGATCCAGTTATTTTTGTTAAATATATTAAGCTGGTAAAAAACATGCACAGGGTGCAGTGTTACACACAGATATTGTAATTGCAACGTGTAAGCAATATATATGACTATTTTAACAAAACAATTATGATTTATATATATATTTAATAAAAAAAAACAAGAGCCTCTAACACTCCAAAACAATCTGACAAAGGCAAATCAAAGGAAAGAAATTTTTTTGTGCATCAAATACATGTAATGTTTATTATATTTTATAAAATTCGCTTCAATAGATTATTTCCTTATATGGCCAAGAATTTTTAAATGGTTAATTAAAAACTTGCCTATATTGCTTAAAATTAAAAAATGATAATTGTCCATTGCATAAAAATACAACAGTGCTCAAAATTTTCCCAAGAAGAAAAATAGGCATCTGTAAATTTAATTGCTACATAATAATATTGTGCAAAATTTATAAAATGCTTTGAAAAATAAAAATGTTTTTATGTTTGTAATTTATTTGCATAATACATATAATTAAACATTGAATGAACTAAAACATTCAATCTGTATTTTCACAAAAATGAGAGGTAACTTGAAGAAGCATGGAATAGTTATCAGATAATAAAAATTAAATAATACAAATCATGTTTATATGATCTAATCATATTTTGTTAGTATTGCATTAATACAAAAATAAAAATAAACACAAAATTAGTAAAAATAAAATATCACTAAAAGGGAAGATTGTAAAATATCCTGTGTTATTCTTATCTGATTTTCTTGGTAATTTCATGTTAAAACAAATACAGATGATCATTTTGGTTTTCAAAAACAAGTGATAAAATACATTTAACAAGTTATCAAGATCTAAATCATCATGTACTAACTGAGATAGAATGTAGATACAAGGTGATTCACACTACCAGACCGACAAACGTGTAGGGGCAGTGGCGTAACGGAGAACATTTGGACCCCCCCCCTACAAGGTCGGGCTTTAGGCCCCCAAGTTTGATTTTACACAGGCTAGGTACTTGGCGACAGTCAGGCTTTGGGTCCCCTAGAAGCCTGTCCCCCCCCTGCCATCAGCAAGTTGCGGGGGTGTACGTTACGCCACTATGTAGGGAGTACCTAGACGACCCGGAATCACATAGGAATGCAGGTATGGTGCAAAGAAACAAACAAACAAACAAAAAAGAACAGGAAGAGCAACGCGTTAACGGCGCAGAAAAAATTTTATTGAAAGGTTGTGCAACAACAGGTGTTTGCAATTATGATTAGAAGTCGTCTGGCAGGCCTGACTGCGACGCTGCATGGAATCCCTTACATTCTGGAAGATTCTGAGCATGTCACGTATTTTCCCGGCATCAACGGATATTCAAGCGATGAGGTTTCCACTGAAGGAACTGGCTTCTTGCATTTCAAACTCTTCATGGGAACCCAGAAGTCCATGCATGATAGATCAGGTGATCTGGCAAACCAATATGAACCGGGCTTCCCTGACCTATCCACTACTTTCCAAAGGTTACGTAGAAGTGTCGGCGGACGTGATTTTCGTAATGTAGAGGAGCCCTGTCATTGCTGTCGATTCACTGTAGCTCTCGGGATCACCAAACATTCTCTTCACACTTGTGAAGATCGAGTGACGTGGAACACGCCTTTTCAGGTAACTTTACTGGTACAACCACGGAGCGGCGTACTCGTTACAATCCCCAGCTCCATACACGCTCAGCATATTGAGCAGTTCCTCGCTAGAATATTTCGTCCTGCTACCTCGGGAAGCAGATTGAATATGACGAGTTCCAGCAGGATTGGTGTTCACGAAACCTTCCGTTCTGCGCCACCTACCGCAAGGAAGGAATCTTCCAGGACGTAAGGAATTCCATGCAGCACCTCTGTCAGGCTTACCAGACAACTTCTGGTCGTAATTTCGAACACCTATTGTTGTACAACCTTTCAATAAATGTTTTTGTCCCATTAATGCATTGCTGTTACTCTGTTCCATAGCTTGCAACAACGGGATTTCCGACCCTGCATTTGTATGTGATTCCGAGTTAAGTTTGTCGATCTGATAGTGGATCATCCTGTATATACACCTGTTCTCAGTAAAAGTACACCATTTCTCTTTGGTGTATTTTTTCTGAGATTGCTTTAAAATATCACACTCTGAAGCAACACAAGATCTATTGGTGACAGGTCACATAATTTTGGCCTGTATCGTCAAGAAATGAGAATAACACTTCAGCTGGTGCCACACTTTTCAAACTTCCACACCATGCGAATTTTGTATGTCATACATCTATAGTAAAGCAATGTTATAAAATAGTTTCCAAGAAAACTTTACAAGTAGAAATACAATAAAATGAACAAAAGCATTGGAGAAATAAATTAATATTAGATTTGCATACAAATAAAAAAACCAGAACAGTTGGTAACAAAACAATACATTATAAAAATAATAAAAATAAGCCATGCACCAGATAAAAACTCATTTCAGCTTTTAGGTCTAAAAATCAGTCTCACAATCTGTCACTAATAGTCCACTGAGTAAGATACAAAAAATTTCACAAACATGAGATGGACTTCAGCATAAGACAGAAGATGATGTAAAACAAACAAAAAGTAGACACATTCCCTTTTTCTGATGAAATTATACTAAAACTTATAAGAGTTTTTCTCTTAATTACTTTAAAAATACAATACTCCAGCTCTTCATTTCAATTAATGCTGCTGCTGAGTAAAATAACGAGCTATTTATGAGCTTTTCGCTTAACAATTTAAAATCCTGGTTGCCTAGTAAAGACAACATTTGAGCAATGATTCACTCCAGATTCTATATCACAATATACCGGGATGAGTTACTTTAAGACTCATCTCATTTGTAGTCCTCTCCGCCATTCCCCATAATAAACTTAAATTGACTTAAGAAACAAATCTATAACTTGCCAGCCATTAATTTGTGACTATTATTAAATTATTAAATTTCCTTAGGACTTGAACCAAACATTTTAAATTGAAAACTAATACATAAAAGCCACTATCACAATATATTTATTTTATGGCATCATTACTTATCATGAATAAAGAGACAAATCTGCATTTTTAAACAAAGATAAATGAATTATAAAAAATAATATTTACATACATTTGATGAAGAAGCATTTTAAAAAAAATATAAAATGAAGTTAAATATTTACTGTCAATAAAATATTTTCAATGCAATAAAATATCAGTGAATAATACCTTTATCTGAGGTAAAAACAGCAATTTCCCGTTTTAGGTATTCATTTTTAGGAACAAATTTCCTACATGCTACATCTGGAAAAAAAATTATTTTAATTATATATTTTCAAGCAAATATCTTACAATTACCACAACGTTTAGTTGATCAAAATATATAGCATTTCTTTTATCATTTTTCAAAACTTAAGTAAGGTTATTGCTCTTTTATAAGAATTGCAAATTAATACATAAAATATATTACCGTAAAATATTCATTACATAGTGCGGCGGTCTCCCCCAAAAGACCGATTTCCTGTTAGAGAACTGATGTCTTCCCAATAGTCACGCAATCTCGAGTGGGAAAGTACCCAAGACAGGACAATACCGACGCTTAAGTTCTAGGACAAGTCAACCTTTGACCTCCATTTATTCAGCCAACAGAGAAGTGAAAGGCGAAGTTTCCACGCCAATCTCCGGCTTCAAAATCAACCGCACGAGGGGTGACAAGGACCAATGGCCGAATAGAAATCCCGACTAAGTCCAAATAGAAATGATTCTGCGTCGCTATTGAAGGCGTAACAAATGCCACCTTCAAAGAGACACGAAAAAAGAAAATCCTGACACCCCCTCTCCAAGGGACTCCCAGACTTTCTCTTAGCCTAGTTTCCAGATTGCCTTGTACGCTCTCACACCTACAGTGGCCTCTCAAGGCTCCAGATAACAAACATCACAATGCGTCTTATGCAACCTTCACATCAGTAATACAATCTTAACAGCTTCTCATCAATAGTATTAAATACAGTCGAACCTCCATATTACGAACCTCTATATCCCGAATTTTTCTATATAGCGAACTTTTTCTTGGAACCAAGAACATTTCACAATTTTTTTCGTAAAAACAACCTCCCAATAGCGAAGTACATTTTCTATAAAACGAACTTTTTCTCTTGTGATTCAATTTTTTTTTTTCCTGTTTTTAAAGTATTTCTGGACATTTCAAGTTATTCTCGCTTTTAACGCATTTTATGCTGGTCATAAATTTTGAACTGGTTTTATTAGGTGCCTAACTCGCCGAGAGCAACAGATATATATTTCTGGGCATTTTATTAAAAAAGTGCAACCTTTAACCCCATTGCCCAGTGCACTGGAAACATCTTCGAAAAATAAATAATGTTATAAAATAATGTATGTTTAAAGTTAAATGAATGCTTTAAATTAGAAAATGTCCTTAAAATTCATTAATCTTAATATAAAATTATTTTTTTAAATTTGAAAATGTATGACATTCTTTTTCTTGTTTTCCAAGTAGTTTTTCTTTCTTTTTTTTCTTCTTCTGCTGATGGGTAAGATATGTAAAATAAATAGATATTAATTTACAAAAAGGTGTGAATAATTACTTTTTTTAATACATAGTGTTTATGAATTTAAATTTGTTTTTTGTGGTTTATAAAATATTGAAAGATGAACCTCTATATAACAAATTTTCCATATAACGAACTTTTTTTCGGGATTTAGCGACTTCGTTAAACAGAGGTTCGACTGCATATCATGAGTAAAATGTATATATATAATAGTTTTTAGTTAAGTAAATAAAGTAAAATAATAGCAAAAAATTTACTTTTTGAGAATTCACACCTTTTTTTAATATTAAAATGGGGAAAAAAGTAAAATTTAATATCCATACATCTGATTGAATTTTTTAAAAAGCAAAGTAAAACTAAATCCACATAAACTGAAGATAGAAATTCCATATTTTTAATATGACATACAATTAAGAAGTAATTGAAAATTTATAACGAATAAATAATGATTTCCTTAATGTAGTAAAATATCCATGAACAATACCTGTATACTGAGTCTCTGCCTGTTTAGATTTTCCTTTCGAATTATGAAAAGCATTTATAAGTTCAACATGAGGTGTATCTGCAAATAAATGAAAACATTAATATTTACATAAAAAAAAAATTCCAAATTAATATCTTAAAGGTTACAGATTGTTTAATAAGACAAAATGTTATTAAAATAGTTTGTTATAAAAAAAACCCATTTTAAAGTATAATTTTCTATCTCAATGTGTTATTACTTGTAAATTTCAAGTTCATTTTCTATAATGTAATAACTTTTTTTCTATAATGTAATATCTATAACTTTCTATAATGTAAATTATAGAAAGAAAATCAGAAAAAAATTTAATTTACAATTGGGATGATGAAATAACTACAGAAAGACATGTAAGTAATTAAATATCACATTTTTTGCTACATATTCCTCAGTAATATTCTTAGAAACATACAAAATAGTTACAATTAAAAAAATAGAATTTTATTTTCAATTTTTAGGTATCTAAAATCAAATGTTTAATGAGAAATCATGAAACTTTTAACTACATAAAAATTTACAAAATTTAGAATAATTTTTACGAATTCATTTAATAGTCGAAAGTTAGAAATTTAAACATGATGATTAAAATTTGGTATCATTAGAATGGAAGAAAATTGAATGGTGAGATATATTTTATCTATTAAAACTTTGATAAAGATAAATACGCTGTATATAAAGCAATAATGCATTAGAAATCCCATCAAAACACAAGGCTAAGAATCTGTATAAACAATTTAAAGTGATAAATAACAGGTAATGAATAAGATTCAATTTTTTTAAATCAATTCAACATTAATAAAAGAACCAAGAACATCCACCAAAAACAATATATAAATATTATTTTACTACAGTTTTATTATTACATTTTTACAGATGAATTTTTAATTCAGAAGTATAGTCATTATAAAAAAAATCTACTTCTGAACACATACGTCTACCAAATTCCCCTAAGAAACTTTAAGAGCAATGTACATAATTTACTTAAGGCTGTTTTCGGTTAATGTTAAAGAATAGGACCTCAATTTGGAACATTTTTTCAGATATAAAAGAAATGAAAAATTAATATGATATTTTGGCTTCACTATCCTTTGAAGGGGAAAATTTTTTATCATACTTCCCATTTTTAACCGAGTTGATTAATTTTTTCTGGTATAAAA
Source organism: Trichonephila inaurata madagascariensis (assembly GCA_019973955.1). NCBI lineage: Eukaryota > Metazoa > Arthropoda > Arachnida > Araneae > Nephilidae > Trichonephila > Trichonephila inaurata. The sequence continues at coordinate 371,174 of BMAV01004013.1, forward strand.
TGTGTTTCGTGTTTTTCTTCAATACCGTAATGTTAAATGGGCTATGCCTTCTCGTATGAAAACAAAAAAAGAGAATATTCATGGAATATTTTGAAATTTTTAAAAACACTTCATCATTAACAGAGGTATGAGTTATGATATTGCAAATTTCCATGGAAATTGAGACATTTTTCTGTCTGAAAATGTGCTTCGCGTTTAATTCAAGCTCTCGTACATTTACCGAAAACAGCCTTAAGCAATTTACGAATTATACAGCTTTGTAAATGTTTTCAGAAATTCAATGATATTTGCTTCCTTTTGCAGTAGTATCTTGTGCGTGCATTACTTTATCTTAATTTACCAATATTTTATTCAGGAGAATTTTTATTAAATATATATACCATGACCTCACACAAAATAAAGTTTTAAAAATTCTGATTCTCATGGCTATCGTTGTTCCCGTGGAGTCATTGGCTCAATTTTTTATGCCACTAATGACTATTTGCATCCCCTTCGATACAGAAATCCTATGTACATCCACACAAACACAGAAAATCCACATCAGAGCACCATCAATGCCCCGAAATTTTTAAGTTAAAATAAATTTAAGAAAGTGGTTTACATACGTAAAATGATGGGAGATATGTAAAAAGAATGGTTATTACCATGCACCGTGGTAATCACAAAGTGAGTAAGCGTGATGCATCACATAAATATACGTCCACATTTCATTTTCTCATCAAAATGACGTGTAGACCACAGCATATTTCAGAAAATTTCTAGTTACTATACCGTGTAGTTTACAATTACCAGAACGCCAAAAGGGTTCGATTGAAGCTTATAAAACAGTGGAAACGGAATTGGAGAAAACGCGTGTAAAATAGAGTGATCTCATAACGCAGTTCGAAATTTTCTTCGGAATAAGACAACTAATGGAACAACTATCCGAGAGCCAGGTAAGGGGACAATATGATATGAAAATGTCCTCAGAAACTTTTAGATGTCTTTTAAAGTCCACCTTTCACAATGTTTGAAAACAATCCCAAATAATGCAAGACTTGAATTAACCTCAGAAAACTTGCAAACAGACTGGTGTAAAATAATTTTTTGCCATCATTTGCGCTATACTTTTTTCATATACAAACATACATGTTTGACAGCCTAAGTTATTTGGTTGCAGAGAAAAAGATTGCGCTCAGTGATGGAAAAAATACTTAATTCAGACGGAATTAATTCATTCTGGTTTTGAAAAGAGACAAAAAGTTTTTTTGGGGGGGGGGGCGGGGAGAGAAACTTTAGAGAGGTATATTGCATGATCTGGGGAGCTGTTAATGCTTATAGAATTCTCCTAGTAGCACATTTATCTCACATAAAATGAATAGTTTAGTTTACCAAGATGTGCTGATACGTAAACTTTCACCTCACTTACGAAGATTTCGTCTTAATCACAAATTTCAGTTAGACAACGTTACTATTCGTTGCAGCGACATCACCAAACAGTAGTTAGCTGCCAATAAAGTTGATTTACAGGATTGGACAACCTATTCCCCAGACCTCAATAACTTGGAAAATGTTTGGAGACTTCTAAATTCACCAATTGAATTGAAGGAGGCTGTCGTACATGCATGTAACAATTTAGATAAATCTATACTCAAAAGTGTTTTGAAGAATATGGAAAAAATAGAATTTTTAGTATCATCCGTAAAAATCAGGATCCAGCAAATTATTAATTTTGGTGAAAGTAAACTTATATGCAAGCACAGTACACAGCACTTCTTTTCCCCATTTTTCACTCTCATATCCATAAAAGATTGTTTTATTGTTGCAAATTTTGCGTTTTTATTTTTAATACTGATCAGAATTTATACAAATATTCGGCACTTATAACAAAACTGTCTCTGACGAATATTCAAAGGAAATCTATATAGGTGGACTTATATATATGTGGAGCAGTATACATATGAGAGGAATGATTGGTCACCTTCCAGATGCTGCCAGGACAAAGTTTGTGTTTACCATATGACAGTAGCGCACACAGGAATGTTTCAAGGGGGGTCCGGGTTCGAAAGTTCTCCATTCTTGTACTATGCTCCTTTTGATTTTGTCGATTTTCGGGAACAAAACACAGTAAAAAACTAATTATTGAATAAATAATTAGCATTAATTAATAAAATTAATCATTAATAGCAAATACTTATTTAAATTTTACATACTATATACTTAGAATTTTAATCAATCAGAAAATCAAGGGCTTTGGGGGGGAGGGGTCCGGACCCCCAGGACCCCTCCCTTGTGTGCGCCACTGCCATATGATATTCTCTTTAGTAGATCGAATGCATCATCGCCTCATTGTGTGAAGATTCGCTTCAAATTAAGAGATTATGTTTGGTTTTACACACCGAAAAGACGTCGTGGACACAGTCCAAAATTGCAACGCATCACTGTGAAGACCATTTATCACAATCAAGATTTTGAATAATATCGGTTTTTGGAATTCGGAACTCGCGAATATCTAAACCAAGAGCTGTACGTATCGACCGAATAGCTTCATACAGCGAAAGGTCTGAACACTATTTCTTTTGCATAGAATATTGGCTAGGATAAGTAATGCTACGAAATTTCGGGCTTTGTTCACATCCCTGCCGGAAAACTGCTTGTAGACTGAAAGAATAACAACTCTTTCAAAAATGCGGAGCTAATTTGATATCAGTACGCTATCTGCCAAAGGCCACGGTAAACACTTTTCTATCCAAGATGGCCACCTAGCACTAAAAAACAGGTTGTACAGAATTTTTTTAAAAAATGATTGAAACTTGATGAAATAGGTCGAGACAGACGGAATAACAAATGTACTTGCCTTTTCTTCTAAAATCAGCTTTCAACAGTGTGAGTACCAGGATTTAAAAAATAGAACATGAGGAACTTCTAAATGACGAAAGAAACTTCAAAAACAAGGGCTACAGTAAAAAATTTAAAAAATAATAAATTGAGGTCCGAAAAAGAATTAAATAGTAAGGGAAATATATATAAAGCAACGAGTGATTGTGGAATGTGAAAGAAAAAAATTATGGAAGCATTTATATAAGTAAACAGTGAAAATTCGCAATTTGTGCTTCCAGTAAAATAACAGATTTACTATTATGGTAGTGCGAATTTGCACCCTAAGATCAGTATTAAAAAATTCGGCCATCTAATTCTTTACTTTGCTTTAGAAACAATTTTCATGTCATTACCACATATATCGTTCGAAATCAACAAAATCTTAAAAGAAATCAGTACCCTTAGAAAACTAAATTGATCAAAAAAGCGAATTTCGTAAACCTTTTGTTCCGTAATAATTAAAGCAGAGCTCTGATAGTCTTTTTAAAAAAAAGATCCTGGTACTCATTAGTAATCTCTAAGATATCCCTTATTACACGGAAAGAAGCCTAAAAATATAGAACACCAATACTACATCAACACCCAATATAAAAATGGTTATTTAAAAAAAAATCGCATTATTCTCTTGAAATTAATAGCTACCGTAATAAAAATAAAGCCCAGTGGCTGAGTGGTAGTTTATCGCGCTTCCACACCACAAGTCTGGGGTTCAAGTTCCGGGCTGGGCAAGGTCTCGACTCCGCCTTTCCTCCCGGCAGTGGGTCGATAAATGAGTACCAAGCTTGCTTGGAAACTGAACGCAGGGGTTTCGCATCAAACTGACCACTTGACCGAAACATCTGCACATGCACCCCAACGCCTAAGGTCACGTAAACTGGGCACAGTAGGCCTTGGCCCTCATGGGCTGTTGCACCACTAAGTTCAATTCAGTTCAGTAATAAAAATAAACGAATAAAAAAAGCGATCATATACATACAGTATCAAACGACGAAAATCAATGCAACTATGTTGTAATGTTATCGTCCAATTTGGAGAAAATTTACTACAATTTAGTAGGAAGCACACCGATATCAAATTAGAATCAAAAATGCTAGTAAATAGAGTTGACTTAGGCAACAAAAACAAATGAATTTAGAAAATTCATGAAGGGTCTAGGAGGATTATTTCAAGATAAAACTTTAGAACCTCTAGAAGGTTATTCCAAGCTTACATAAGGACGATGCAGGGAAGTCACATGAAAGTCAAGTGATTATGTGTTTCATTTGCCTCATACAGTGTTATGATTATGGGATTGAATTGTTCCATATATTTATGTGCTTGTTTGTTCTCTGTTCAAAAAAATATACCATGATAACTAGAGTTACAGAATAAATTGTGAAGATCCTGCATTTGAAAGATAATCAACCACATAACAATTTAGGTACATATAAAAGGAATAATGTTCACAAAACTTATATTTTTATTTCAAAAATTTATGTTTTTAAAAATTGCAAAATTACTTAAATAATTTAAAATGTGTATTCAGAAGTAATCTAAAGAGGACATTTAACAAAATAAAATTGTAAAGCTAATATTTTTATCAAAACAAGTTATTGTTTATAAATAATACATAATAGTTTGATAACATTTATTGCTCATAATTGTTATCAAATTTTGTTAACAGATATTAAAATTTTGAGAGAAAAAAAAATCATGGAAAGTCTTACTGTTATCACGGGTTTTTATTACACCAATTGATGAGACCATCTTGCCTGAAGATTTTATATCATTCAGAATATCTTCTGAGATATGCTTATCAACAATTAAAATCATGTCAACACCACAATTGAAATCTCTTAACATTGCATCTTTTGAAAATCCTATATGTTCAGCAATAAAATCAAAAACTGGGGGAATAGTCCATTTTTTACCATCAAGTGTAATCTTATATTCATCAGGTAAAGTTTTCTTAACATGTTCAGTTATACCATCATTGTTTACATATATCACTGCTTTAATAATTCCTCTTTTGATCAGTGGTAACACTGTATCAACATAGATATTTTGGGGAGATAGTATAATTTCTTCAAAAGAAGTGTTATCGTCAAACAGAACTGAACTTAAATTTTTGAAAGTTAAATTTTCGTTTGATAAAAACTTCCTTAAAATTTTGATTCCAACAGAGTTCAAACTATTTGTAAGAAGACCGATGGCAACATCTCCATCAGAAATATTTTCCTTTTGTGGCAGTAATTTCCATCTTTCCACGGCACCTCTAGCAAATGATGTTAAATCAAAATCAGATTCAAAATACATTCCAGGCATCTCTGCTGTTTCACCTCCTTTAAAAAAAATACAAGACATTGTGAATGTAAAGCGCAGCAAAAGTAAATCAAGCAAATCAGTTTTACACAGAATTAAAAAAAAAAACCATTCTTTAACTTATACAAATTTATCTACAGAAATAAAAAAAATAAATAAATAAAAATTTTATATTTTATATATTTATATTTTATATTTAGTGGTTTTATATTTGAATCACAGTGGTTGGCAATCCTGTTTATAATTTTTTATTTTAAAATTATAAGTATTTTATTTTGATAGATTAAATAATGAAATAGCTGTGATAAATTTTTTTTTAGAAAAAATGCTAGGAAAAAAATTAGTTTTTAAAGAATTTAAACAGTTAATAGGAATAGAACTATTTTGATAGTTTGAGGAAGGATAAATCAGAGAAACTGCTATGGCGAAAATTCAAACACCGAAAAATGACAGATCATAATGGTGATACCGATTTCATGGAATATATTGTTACGTTGATCGAGGGTTCGAGGATTTTGTGAAAAATTAGTTGCAAAGAACAAGACAGTTTTTTAAGAGCGATGAAAATTTATTGTGTCGAAAATAAATCCTTGAAATTCAGGATTCAGCAGCAAAATTCGCAGAATAAATATTTGAAGGACTTCACACCTTCTACAGCCCTCAGACACAACTATCAGTGTCTAAAATACAAGTAGGCTAGATTATTCACAAGCAACGCTCGTCCTACTCAACAGCTGAGCTAATCGCTATTCAACTCTTCATGGTCAAGGCAAGACTACTAATCGCTAATTAAAGCAATACTAACTAATCGCTAGTTATAACCAGACTGGCTGATTGCTAGTCAAAACAAGACTCACTACTCGCTAGTCAAAACAAGACTAACTAATCGCTGGTCAAAACCATACTAATTCATTTTCAGAGAGCATCTCTCTATTTATAAGGCTCGCGGATCTTTCGAGAAAGATTAGTGTATTTCTCCACAAATTTCCAGAGGGTCCCAAATTCTCCAAAAATGATGCCAACTTGGCTCTAGCGCCAAGATTTCGCCAAGTTCCCATTGGATCACCATTATAACATAAGGGACCACATTGCTTGCAAATATTACAATTTTAACAAAATAAATATAACATAGAGAAATATAAATGCATTACACATCCAAATACAAATTATTTACACTATTTCGCACAAAATTCGTAACAATATATATACAAACAGAGACGTTTTAAGGCATGGGCCAAATGGGCGTGGACCCAGGACCTCGAAGGGCCTCATCTCATTCTCGATTAGGCCTCCATAAGATTGTGGCGGTATCTACATAAGCCAGTAACAGCCTCCGGACAGGAGTGATCACTTTTGTCTAGTGGTATGTTACGTGCTTACGAATCAGAAGGTAACGAGTTCTAATCTCCAACAAGATCATGATCCGAATAACTTTAATTGTCAAATGTTATTCTTGGACATATTTCCAGGAAAACATTTGAAACCTATTTCGCGAATCCATTCAGTGCGTTCATACTCTAAAATTATGCCCTCTGCCTTTTCTCGAAAATCTAGAATAACATTCTTGTGCATATTTGCATTGAATACAAAACACCTTATTTGTAGAATTATTAACTACGAACACAAGCATTTCATTCCACACACATATTATTCCCATTATCACTTATTAATTCAGTATACCATTGTGTTTCAAAGCCAAAATTATTAATCAAATGGATAACTTCAAAAGATAAGAGCATTGCACAAGTACTTTTCAAAGGGTGAGCATTTTACGGAAAACATTTGTAATAATTCGAAATTGTAGGGGTGCGCTACACTTTCACACACACAATATGTATATATATAATTTCATCCTGAATAGTTTTTTTGTAATTTGTAATGGTTCTGGCCTTCAGGAGTCGCACGTAAATAATTATTTCTTGCCCGCCTGATGGGATGTAATCTTAAATCTTTAAAGTTAACAGCTTGCATTTTTAAAAGATTACATCAGAACCTATTGAACGATATCTTTCCACCAATCATAGCCTCCGTCCACAGAAATCACGAGGATTACAACACTTCCTGTTGCCGTTTCACGTAAATAGCCAGAACTCTGAAAACTTTCCCTTTTTGTCTCTGTCAAAATGTAACGTGTGTGTCTTTTTGTGCTGTGTATTTTCTGTATTAAGTGTTTTGTTTAAGATGTGTATGTTTGTGTGTATACACATGATCAATAAACGGGAATGTCTATTAAAAGGATTGCTTCTTCAATAACACCTCCATGCAACATCAACAATCTAAAATATGATCATTAAAGAAATTCCTTACACTCGCCACGATTATGATATATATAAAGGTATATATATAACATCATTCATTAAATTAGAGTTTTAAAGGTTAACTTTGTCTTATAACATCCAATTTTCTATAATGTTGCATTTAATAATCTTTTTTAGAAAACTCACCAATTAAAGCACACTTAGCTTCTTTACATGCTTTAGAAATGCCTCTGATAACTTCAGCAGCAATTTCAACTTTTAACTTTCCACAAGTGTAAGTATCCAAAAAGAATAAAGGTTCTGCTCCATAGCAAAGAAGTTCATTAACTGCATTGGCTACAAGATCTGATCCAATGACTTCATATTTCTGGCACTCTTGAGCAATCTATGAGAAAAAATTATATATTTCTATATATAACTCAAATATGATAAACATTCCCTTTACAACGGAAATGATTTAAAATTTGAATCAAATTCTCTACTTGAAATTTATGTTTTGAAATTTTTGTACATAACTCAGAATTTTTGTGTGCAATAAGGTAAAAACACCAATATAAATTTCAAAAAGTATAACAAATCCCAATGCATATTTCAAAACCCTTTACAAATACCCTTTTTATTGTTACAAAGCAAAAATACACAAAAGAAGGAAAAGTTCAATTTAAAAAAATTTGAAATACTAATATATAAGTGTAGCAGTTTTATTATACTTACAAATAGGAATTTAAAATTGTGATCAAAGTTATTTCTCAATATAAAATTTAAGAAAAATGAAAAAAGAATGAAGAGCTTAAAAATTTACTGCACAATATAAATAGCCAATATCTTTTATATATATAAGTAATGTGTGCAAGCCTTTAAAGATTAAATTGACACAGCTGCTGTAAACTTCAATAATAATTATATCAATTTTATGATAACTAGTAAATCTTCTGTTTATAAATATATATATATATTTGACTTAATTTTTTTTATTTTAAAATGATTACAAAATTATTAGGACAAATTATCTAGAAAGAGCATTTTTCTTTTTATTTATAATTAAATAATGCTGGAAAAGTACAGAAGTCTATGAAAAAAAAAAGAAAAGATAAACATGACCAGGCTGTACAAAATATGTAATTTGTATAATATAATATAGGCAAAAACAAATCTTCTTTAAAAAAATTTAATTTTTGAAAAATAAAAAGATTTTTTTTATATAATTATTAAAATTTTACTATTTATATAACCTTTGATAGGGAAATTAATAAAATTTTAGGCTTTTATAATTTAAATACTTTAAAATTTATTGTTCTCTTACCGTTAACTTTTCTCCTACACTACCAACTTTTGAAATTAAAAGGGGATCGGTAAAACTGGCACAGCTGAAAATTCCACCAAAGCCTCCAATCCCACCACAAACTTCTGGACGTAAAGTTTCCTTAGTCAAATCCTTGATTTTTCTCACTAAATCATCTGCAGAATCAATATCCACTCCAGAAGCTTTATAAGTCATGCCTTTAGATGGCAATCTATGAAAAATCATAATTACTTTATATTTTAATGCAACTCCTTAGTTACAAGACTTTTATTGTCATTATTATTTTATTTTTAAATATTAAATTGATTTGAAAGTATGGATTTTAACAAAATTATTAAATTTCACAATATTTTACAAATTATAATAAAATATTGCAAGTCTGTATTTTGATAAAAACTTGATTATCTGAGAGAAAAAAAAA
>BMAV01004013.1:380415-395985 GCA_019973955.1 Trichonephila inaurata madagascariensis
TATAATTGACAATACTCTTCTAAAATTTTATATAATTTATAAAAACTCTAAATTTAAAATCACTCCTGGCAATTTTTCACGCAAGCATTGTTTTATATTTGAGATTATTCATTTAAAATTGAATGCTTTTAAAGTGATAGCTCGGTAATTTAATTTTAGAATTTAAAAGTCAATAAATCCATAAAAAAAAATTTCTGAACTATTGTTTATAATTGAAAAAGAATAAAAAACTTTTAAGCAGTACTTTTGTTACTGAAATTTTACTTTTTAAAACTTAACAGTTATAAATATGTGTTCAAATACTCGTTAACTATAGTTAAGTTCAGCTCTTAGTACACAATATTGATGTTTCACATTACACAGAAAAAAGAAATTAACATTTTCATTCCTCTACTGTTTTAGAGAAGGGGTAATCAAATTATTTCACATGGTAAATTTCAATATACGATATTATGCACAACAGACATTTCACGATTTATGTTTTAAGGCTTTATAAAAAAAAATAATAATAATAAAGTCCTTTTTCCAATAATCATAAATATTTGTGTTGAGAATTCTTTTGAAATGAAGATCCATAAATGATGATGTGATCAAAATCGATTAAATTTCCCAATATTTAGCAAGTTATTGTGTAAGCATGTATTTTGATATAACTCCCATAATTCAAATTTATTTCACATAGTGACATATAATTATTGATTTTTTTTAAAGAAAAAGTAGCATATTTCTGTACTATTACAATGAAACAATTCAAATTCTCTTAGTTTTTAAATATTCAGATAACAATTTATTCCTCAAACTGATTAATTTAGTTCTAATTTCTTTTTTGCATTTTTAATACAAAAAAATATTTTAATCATGATATGATTAGACCTGGGGATGATTTTTATGAAAATATACTGATTAAAATAATATTGCACATGATTTAATTATATGTAAACTTCATTTTATTTGTGGTTTAATTAATTATGTAGGAATGAAATGAGTTAATATAAAATTAATACTTTAAATTGAAGTAGAAATCATTAAATTTTGAGAAATGTACAGACTATTTTGATAATATGCATTTAAATCACATATTATTTTAATATTGTATTCTTTAAATATATTTGATAAAAGCCTTTTTACAAAGCTAAAGTAAAAATTTTTTCCTTTATGTTAATAGGTAAAAGAATGATTTTTATTCATTATCCTTCTAATATACATTTAAAAAATATTGTCATTGTCATGTTCCGATATTAAATGTTCAAAATATTAATTTATATCATGAAATTATATTCTTAATGACACTTAAGTTTGATAAAAATGTAAAATAATTTGTAAATTTTTATTAAAATATTGTAAAATTTAAAAAAAAAAAACTAAGCGAAATTGACTGAAAAATGTTTATTTCGTAAAACCATGTATACATTAAATGAATTGTATGATTTAAATGCAAATTAGAAAAAATGCATTTTATTTAACATCTGTGTATATTCACTTTTGAAGGGCCTTCTTAGCAATATCTTTTCGATAGAATGCTCCATCAAAGTGAATCATTCCTGCACCTGATGTTGCCTCTGCAGCTGCCTCTTTCAAAGAATCACAAACAGCAACAACAGTTATAACTCTCCCACCAGATGTTTGCAAAGATCCAGATTTACTGCATGCTCCAGCAAAAAATACAACAAAATGATCTTCTACTAATTTTTCAGGACCTATAAATAAACAAATATAAAGTAATTTTAAAATATTGACACGAAAAAGAAAACAAATTAAATAATTTTTTTAAAAATAGAACAATGAAAGCACAGAAATAAAGATTCTAAAATAAAGTAAAATTTCAACAGCTTTACTCCAATCCGAATATTAAAAAAAAATGTGTCAGAAGACCTTTTAATATGATTTAATAATAATACTATTAAAGGTGTAGTTAAGATAATGAGAATACAGTAAATTGGCACTTTTAAATGGAAAAAATGTAGAATAGGTAAAAAATTATGCAATCGAAAAGTTGTATAATTATTTTCTTATTCTTAAGCCTATTCAGCATTATTAAAAATTTTCATTGGAATATTTTCAATTAAAAAAATAAAAAATATTGAAAATAAAATTCACTCTAATTGAACTATATTGTTCTTTAGATGATGTAAATGACAAGAGGATTTAAATACAATTGTTACATATAGAATATGTAATGTAAATTTTGAAAAACTCTTATCTTACTCTGTATATTTTTTTTTCACTTACATAAACTTTAGGACAATTTACACTTTAAATGTTATTCAACAATTGAATAAATTTATTGGACAATTTAATAAAATTTTAAAAAATTAAAATAACTTAAATATTAATATGCTTATTGTTTTTTCAAAATTATAGATGATGTTTTGAATCTAATTTTAAAATTAGTTTCATATTTACAAATAATTTTATTTCAGCTATTATTTATACTACTTCAAATCTATATTATATCAAAATATTAAATGGCCATAAATCTAATAAAGCAAAACAACAAACAGAAATATAACAAGAGAGTATAGGTCAAAATAAGATGGTTAAGGTAGTATAATAGTAAATTCTTAGACTTAGGAATTTAAATTTTAAGGCCAGCCTATACAACTAAGGAAGAGAAAATAGTGTAAGATAAGTTTCTAAAATATTATAAGATTATAAACATAACACTAAATGAATAATACTTTAAAAAATAAAATAGTTTCCAATACCAAATTCAATGTAAAAACAATAATTTACATATCAATGCCAAAAAAAAAAAAAATCCACAAAAATATAGTAAATTCTTTTAAGACCAATTCAGCCTATCAAATGTGAAAAAGTAAACAAATCCCACTAAATAAAACAGTATTGCACATAAGGAAAGATTAATAAAATACTTTAAAATATTTATTGTTGTAAGGAAAAGACCAAAAAATAAATCAATATATAAGAGCCTAAATGAAAATAAAAATAAAAAAAAAATAATAACCTGTAATGTCATATTGTGAATGCATGTTATTTTACATACTTTATACAAAGGAATTATAATCAATCAAGAAAAGTATCAAGAGTGATGGAGGGGTTTTGAACCCCCGGGCCCCCCCCCCCTTGTGTACACTACTGTGGCTCTTCTGCCACAAAAATTTGCCGACTCCTACGAAATATATTCGTAATGCCGTTTTTAATGTTCAATACAAGTCTATAGAGTAAAAATCTTTTGAGCAATTCAAAAATTACTGGAACCCAAAAATTCCTTTCCTTTAGGTTTGATTCGATTTGGTTTTTTACTTTTTTTTATGGTGCAAGGACTTTCCTTTAGGAATCAGCTTAATTAAGTATTTTTTACAGTGACACTCTGAAGGACAATTTTTTCCCATTTTGGTGTTTTATATATGTATAACCTTTATCTATTCCCTTTATCTGTAAAAATAGCTATTGCCAAGAGCTCTGTTGCCATTTGCAAATCAGGGACATATCAAACTTTATCAGAGAAATTAAAAAGCTTAGGTTGCAAAAAGTATGTTTTACTCCAATCTTTGGGTAATAGAAAAAGTGTAAGTGATTTTTGCTCAATAAATTCAAAATAATTCTATAAAATTAGCATTTTTTCAAGCTGTGCATCAGTTCAAGAAAAATAACTCAAATTCAAACCTATCACAATAAAAAAAATTAATGATTTATTTAAACTAAAAAAATATTTTATGAAATAGTTAAAAACTATTTCATAGTATAAAAATAAGAGGTTGTATAAATATTATTAAGACTGAAAAGAATTATTTACTTGTGGAAACATGAACCAAATAAAATTTTTAAGTATTATTGGATATAAAGTACCCGTTCTTCGCACAGGTTAAGTTTTAAAAATATGAAATTTACTTATCTTTGCAATTATAATAATTTTTTAGGGAGGGTTAAACCTTGTATGAAGTAGCATAACCAAAAATTAAAAATATATTTTTTTAAATGGATGTTCACATTAAAAATAATTTTAAACAAATTGCAATTTGGCCTCAAAGTAAATAATAATTTAACAAAAACAAATATTTCAATGTAAGAGAGAAAATTCGCATGCTAAAGAGTAAATAGATATGAATGAATTCAAAAATATAAACAAAAATTATAACAGAAAAGTGATAGCAGTAGTAAGTTTCTGCTGTGGAAACTATGGATGAAATAACCTGCAATAGATAAACCGAAAGAAAAAATTAATGATGATAAACTGATTCCCTAAATGCTATCATAACTAAGAAATATTAGGAAGCCCCTCAACTGGAAAAAAATTCAATTAGTAATACATGAGATAAGGGTGCAATAATATCTAACATCTCTGTAATACATCTAATATAGAGCATTAGATGTAATTCACAATACTAAAAAAAATTAATTAGTATGAACTAACATCAAAATCTACCTAAAACAGATAAAAAAGGTTCCTGTTGAAATAGTCCAGAACCAACACAACAGTATTGAATGAAACAAATAATAAACTATGTTGCTAAAGAATTAATTAATGAAATGATACTTTTTTGCCATATTTCTATTAAAAATTATAATTTTATTGTAAGAGCAAATGAATGAGTACATACAATGATAAATAACTATAGTGATATGTGAAATATATATATCATATATGGACAGTATGATTACATAAAATATGCATATGATCTCCAAGAAACTATATGAGGAACAGATTATCAGAAGCAACGTTAAACCATGATGGCATGAGATGTCTATTTAGTTGTGGAAACATGAACCAAATAAAATTTTTAAGTATTATTGGAGTACCAATACAATTAATAGATTATAATTAAAGCCTAATAGAAATACTGATTTGGTTCCTTAATAAGATAGTTTCTATATAAAAAAGAATTTACCTTTGATAAATTTTCCTTTAGGATAGCTTCCAGGATATCCACCACTTACAACAACTACACCAACTGCATGTTTCTTTGGATCCCATTCAACACAAGATTCATCAAGTTTGCCTTTTACACAAGCTAACATAATAGCAAATAAGTCACTTTTCAAAAGAGGAAGTATAACCTAAGTAAACAAATTAAAACAATTAAGCAAGGAAAACCAAGTATAACATTGAACTATTGCTCTAGTGAGTAAAACAATAAGAATAAGTTAAACATTTACATTGTATTTTCGTATGTTAAATTTGTATATTAAGGAAGAATAACAAAAGGTTTTAAAAAAAGTTAAGTTTAGAGAAAAGACTTAACAACTAGAAAAGTGATTATTTCCTCAAAATATGAGTATATGTGAAATATGTATTATGTATATAAATGTGTACAATTATTTTTACTTCAAATATTTATATGAAAAGCACAACAGAAGAAAAATTTGAATGACAAAAAAAAGCATTTTCAAAGTGTTAGATAAGTATAAATTGAATAGCAATCAAAAATAACATCATTTATTTTCACAAAAAGGATATATATTGTGACATCAACTCTGGTTTTGCCAAAATAAGAACAGAAAACAAAAGATCTATTATTTTAATAATCTTATACAAGAAGAAAAATCATTGTCAAATATTTTTTAATCTTGATTTTATAGTTCAATGGTTATATATATAGTTTTATTGCTTATTATACATATCCTCATATAAAACAGTTTTCTAACTTTAAAAATACATTTCCTTATTCAATATCATATTTTAAAAATTATAAATATTGTTATTACAATAAAAAAAGAACCCTTTCCTTTTAAAATTTTATTTTTATAACAAATTTTAAGTAAAATATAATATGCATAAACAAGTTAACTATTATGAATATTCAAGACAATTAAAAAAGAAATTCTACAACAAATAAGATATTATTTTAAAAAATTTAGAATAGAAGATAGGGTAAAGTAAGTTACACAACATTTTATGAAACTTATGAGCACTTTATGAAATATTAGCAATAGCATTAGTAAGAGAAATATCTTATTTAAAGAATTATTTTACATAAAAATATAATCTATTAACACCATTTCATCAAAAAAGTAGCAATCAGATTATTAGAAATAAACTACTTCTCTTACTTTTCAGGATTTTTGTTTCATTCTATGCAAAAATAGTAAAAACGTTTTTTCCCTGATCAAAATCCTTTGTGCAGGATTCAATAATACAAGAAATAGAAAATAAAAGTATTCTGACAATGAGAAATTTTTTTAAATATTTAATCTTTTTATGAAAAAATGTATCTGTGAATTTCAAGGGTAGTTATAAGCGCTAAAATCCAAAATATTATTACCTGTGTTTCAGGATCACCGAATCTGCAGTTAAATTCCAAAACTTTGGGTCCATCTTTAGTCAGCATCAATCCTGCATACAATACACCAATGTATGGTGAATTCTCTTTTCTCATGCCATCAATTGCTTTCTGTAATATTTTTTCTCTAATGAATTGCATGTCTGCAGAAGACACTAAGGGACATCTGCAATATGCCCCCATTCCACCAGTATTGGGTCCTTCATCATCATCAAGTAAACGCTTATGATCTTGGGCAGGAGGCATGACAGCAATATGAGTACCATCACTGAAGCAAAGGACAGATATCTCTTCCCCAGTAAGTAATTCCTCAATAACAATGGTGTCATTGGCAGATGATAAAGCTTTATCCTAAAAGAATTTCATGTAAAATACTGATGAAAGATTTTGAAATATATTAAATTATGCATAAGAAAAACTGACTATATAATTTTCTAGAAAAGCTTTTTCTATATTCAGGCAATGTCCATATATGCTAACATATTTCTTTACAGCCATAACTTACTTTATGTTGATAATTATATACAAGCTACTTTCATGAGAATTTCTCACACATATAAGCCAACAACAACAAAAATTCTTTTAGAATTAAAACATTAATCTAATTTTAAAGCTATTTATTCAATTATTCATTTTATCCTTAAAGGAAAAATAAATTATCAATCACATTTTTGTATTTAAATAAACATTTTAGTTTATTCAAAATTTTCAGGAAAAACTTTGGAATGCCTAAACATTATGTATGTAACTGTGATTATATTACGAAATAAATTATTTCTTTCACCTATTTTTTTAAAAAAATTTGAATTTATACTTAGAAATTAAAAATGTTTAATTTTATCTTACATAAAATAAATCTTGAAGTGCTCTCCTGCCTGAAAAAACACACTTTATCCCACAATAAATATTATGCAGAAACTTTTATAAACTTTATAAAATTCTCTATCAACCCAGGGATTTTTATTTTTAAACTGATTATTCCACAAAATAGTTTTTATTCTTAATTACATATATAAATTGATCTGTAGTACAATGAAAAAAGGTAAGACAAGTTGTTAAAAGTATAAACATTTTCTTTAAAAAAAATTTAGTAGTTCAGGTCTTTTCTTCCAATAAAAGCTCTTCATGATACAATTTCAAATTACTCTTTAAATATATTTTATTGCTAATTTGGTATCCAGTAGCCTTCAAAATTTTACACTAAATTCTGATATTCTTTTTCTATCTGAATACACTGCACATTTCAGTCAATACCTAAGTTATACTCAGCAGCATCCATTTTTAAGATTTTAAAAACTGGGTTCATTTTAATTCTGGGGGTTCATTTAAAACAAAAAAAAGTCAGAAATGATAATAACAATTGAAAACTAAAATAATTGATCCATGAAAGAAAAGGAAAGGCCAATTCACTATTTTTCTTTTCTTGAGATGAAGAAAAATTCATAGTATTTTTAAACTAAATATTTTTTACAGACAAAATGATAGCATGAACTATATTTTATACAAAAGTAAAGTTTGAAAATGGAATGTTTAGCCTTATATAGAACATAAAAATTAAATTCTATTTAAATTTTAAGCTGAGTATTTATCTTAGTAGATTTTAATGAAAGCAAGTATTTCGAAATATACTGATAGTCAACTACATCATATCTAAAAAAAAGGGTATTGTAAAGTTTTAAAGTCTTATTAAAAAAATAATCACAAGGGCAACTTAATTTTTAATTAGAGTTAAGATTTTTTTATAGAGCAGGGATGGCGAACCTTTTTGAGACGTGAGTCAAATTTTGTTCATATTTTTTTTAGTACAAGCGCGTGGGTCACTAATGCCCATTTGCACCAGAGTTAGGTTTAAAAATTTTTAACTGAGTATTTTTAAAACTAAACATCTTTACACTCAATTGGCTTATAATGGGTAAAAAAGGGTGCTATGGAAGTCTCTTTCTACAAACATAACCGATTAAAGTGCATTTTGTCCAAAGAAAGTGCTTTAAATATGGTTTTTTGATTTGGTTTTTGATTGTTTTTCAACAAACTAAATGTGAGCAAACTTATATACTTTGATATTTTGTAAACACTTTTGCTTTATTTCAAATACTACATACTTTCATATGCATTTGTTGTCGTTTGCGTAGCTTTGGAACCAGAGGTGTAGCTACCGCCGTATCAATGATACGGGGGCCCCAAGCTTCAGGGCCCTAAAATGTGTCAGAAGAGATCACAAAATATTGAGAGCCCACCAAAAAGACTTTAAAGAATTTGGACTAGGGGTCCACTCAGGACTAGCTATGCCAGTGTTTGGAACTGTAATGATCAAACTGAAGGTTATAGACAGCATTTAAATTGCTTTTGTGTCAATGGGCTTGAAAAAATTCAAATGGAATATAAATAGTCCACACAAATTAGAAAATTTAAATAAACCCACATAAACAAACAAGTGGTTGCCTAGCAATCGTGGGTCAGTTAAAAAGCTTGCGTGGGTCAGCGTCTGACCCACGGGTCATAGGTTCACCATCACTACTATAGAGTCACCAACGAGTGTTCTATACTTCTCCCAGTGTTTTTCAGTCTTTTAAAGGTCATCATTACAGAACTCAGCAGATTGTGTCAAAAACCATTGTCACACCTCTTGACTGATATCTATTATGTCATCAAATCTCCAGCCCTGCAATAGTTTTTACTAGTTCTAGGAATAAGGGGAAAATGCTTAAGGTGATAAAAGAATGGATGTGACAAAATTCAAAAAAGCCAAATCACTTTAATTTTTCAAACACACTTCTAGATGAGTGAACACATGCATTGTTGGCTAGAAGACAATACCATTGATGGATGCTTTTGATGATAACCCTGCATCTTTACTTAATCATGTTATTTGTTCAGCAGTGTACAGAAGACACTAGAGGTGGCCTGGCCCTACTCTAGATAATTTGTAAAGATGATTTTACAATAGCCGAAAAAACATGATATTTCCTTTAGATTTTGGCACCTTAATTTTCTTGAGGGAAGGTTAGTTGATGTGCTTTCACTCCTTGATCATCTCTTTGATCTCTAGATAATATTGTTAAATCCAAGATTCATCCAGAGCTACCAGGTGACCAAAAATATCCTCTAAAAGTTTTAACGACTCCCTTAATAGGTCATCCCTAATTTGCTTCCGAAAAGGAGTTAGTAACAGTGAAAACCAAGCATGTTGACATCTTTGAAAAGTACAATTTGTTGAGAATAATTGTCCACAATGGAGTTATCTAATATCAGTCTCATGCATGGTTATTTGGATAACTGCTTTTCAGTTTAATAAAATATCTCCTTCCCTTTCTTCATCAGTCTCATCCATGAATGATAGTCTTCCACTTCTTAGATAATCTTTGAGGGACATGTGACCAGTTGAAGATCCCTTCTCCACCTCTCAAATGTGTTAAATGATGCACAATCATTTCCATAAGCAACCATCATTTCATTGCCAATTTGCTGGACATTGTAATTTTACAAATGAAGGAACTCAATTACACTGTGAATCTCTATTTTCTTTATACTGTGGGTTACTTCTATCTATGACTTCTTGGAACTAAACAAATTAACATTAATAGTTTTAATTTACAACATTATGTATATAAGGATCAACTAGTATGCAGAATAAATTTTATCTTGGATATTTTTAGTAACTATTAAAACTGTGTGATATTTGTGGAAAACAATAGAAAATTTACTTGTTTCAGAGTGTCTACAGCCTTGACAGCCTCTTCTTTATTTTTAGCAACAATAACACCTTTTCCAGCAGCTAAGCCACTAGCTTTTACTACTAAAGCATCATAAGGTGAACTAAAATATAACATAGAAAATTATATAACGATAGTGAAAATTTACCATTTATTTAAATTATTAAAATTACAATTGCATGTTTTAGTTGCTTTTAAAAAATTTAAAAAGCAAACATCTTGAAATTTTTTTGCATTTTTTAGAATGTAATCAAGATATCATCATTTTGGAATAACACATGAAATAGGAATTTTCATAACATAATCTATAAGTATTTCAGAATTTGTTTTATATTACTGACTTTAAAATATGATCTTGAGCTTCTTTTGCATCTTTGAAAGATTTCCATCTAGCAGTTGGTATTTCATATTTATCCATGAAATATTTAGCAAATTCTTTACTAGCTTCGATTTGAGCTGCTTTCTGACATGGACCAAAACAAGCAATACCAGCTTCTTTTAGATGATCTGCAAGTCCTATTTACAAAATATTTTTTAATGTATTAATTATTTGGTTTAAAAATTGGCAAAATGCTACATTTTAATATTTTAGACAAATTTGTAAACAGTAAAATTTTCATGCAAATCAAACTACCTTTAGATTATAAAGAAATACATTTTCTAACCTAACACTGTAAACCTTTTTTCTTGACATTATTCAATCACTTTTTAAATAATTGGAAGATAATTATTCACTTCTTGAATGTATGGAATCTATTACAGTATTATTTGTTATTTACTGGTTACCTAAATATATCAAATCCATAGAAATTGTTGTATTAAAAGATAATTTGTTTTAAACTTGTAAAAATGAAGATACATAAAAAAAAAGGGTAAGAAGAGAGAAAGGAAAAAAAATTTGTATCAAAAACGTTTTTAAAATCATTTTTATTACATTTTCTCTTTCTCATAATTTTTAAATCAAATATAGAAAAAAATGATCAACTAAAATAAGATTTGTAACACTATAGTTTCCATAACTTTAGAACATTCCTTTTTTTAAACAGAAAATAAGGGGAAAAAACTATTTAAGAGGACTTTATATTTGTTTTTGACACATGCACACATATATAGACATAATATATCACAATAATTCTTCTCACTGAAAAAAGATCAAATTTTTAAAATACTAATAACTATTTTTTTAGTGCTAGCTAACTTTACAATAGAAGGAAGAGAACATTTATTTTGTATTGCTTGTTATATTTTTGATAAATTCAAATTTCTGCTAAAAATAATCATAAATAGTTTTTTAAAAAGTAAATATTACCTTTAGCTAAAGGATCTTCTGGTCCAACAACAACAAGGTTGATGTTTTTTGTTTTACACCACAAAACTACTTCAGCATGATCTCTTACATCAACATCTAAAAATGAATACAGGAATTCAAAATTCATATTTTTAAGAAATACTTCTGTATTATACATCGACAAAAACTAAATATACAAATTTTAGGATCCTAATGTCATTTATTGTAAATTAATATTAGTTCCTTCACAGTTGAAAATATATAAAATTTCAGATTCCATGAAATTAATACATTGAGAATGCACAAAAAAATATTACAAACACAATCTAGCCCTCTTTTATGGGAAAGTAGAAATGATTTTTTTCCCATGACTTACTGATAATAAAAATAGCTGAATTCAATCTACTTTTAAGTGTACTGAACTAGAATTTAATCAGGGTTTGTTATATGCCAGTAATAGATTAGGGTACCAAAAGAGATGCAATTTTTATTTTATATATGTAATATATATAGCAACTCAGTTTATGCAAATGAAAATACTATGTATTTACATGAGTTATTCAAAATTTTCTTATGCATTTTTATATCAGTATGATGTCCTGCTACAGTACTAAGTGAAATAAATATGTTGCTAACAGAATGTCTTTTTAAACAATAATAATTTTTCTTATATATATCATACATCAAAACCATGTTATTCAAAAATACTTAATTGCTTATTAAACTTGGAAAATTGTTATTTAAATTTGGAAAATAAGTATAAATAAAAGATTATAGTGAATTAAAATACTAAGTTCTTAAACTTTCATATAGTGCATGATTTTTTTTCTGTCCCAAGACACAACAAATATTATAAACAGAAATAAAAAGAAAAACATTTGCCCTCCTCAGTACAAAAAAGGTTAATAGTTTATTTAAACAAAGGAAAAAGAAAAGTTGAATTAACTTTTACATGTAAAATACAAATGCAGAGTTAGAAAACTGTTTTAGATGTTTCTAAATTTAAATTACAATAGTATTTAATGTGACAATTTTTAGGTAGACTACATCTACCTTATATTTATTTTATAGATTTACAAAATTTTATCACTTTGTTCACATGAAAGTATTTATTTCAACTTTATTTTATTTATACTGTATATTAATTGAGCATGTCATATTTGTACTACTAATAATTTTAAAAAAACATTAATTATCTGAAGTATTAAAAACATACCACAATTAGAAAACTTCCCAGTTGTATGTGTACCAGCATTACCAGGAGAAACATAAACATGCTTAACAAGTGGTGACATTGAAAGCTTCCATGCCAAAGCATGTTCTCTTGCTCCACTTCCAATAACCAACACAAACTCAGTCATTTTTATTTCTGTACAAAAATTATAAAGTACTTTAAATTTCATAATATCATAATAATATGGCTAAAAAAATATATATTAAATTTTATTGGTGCATTTTTAAAAATTACAATTTTTATCAATAATGTTTCACAATTCATCAGGTTTTTAAAAAAATTTTCAAAATAAATCATTGACTATGCAGCTGATGGTCAAAAAAAAATTTTTTTTTCTCCACATAACATGAAGTAATTTATTTTTAAGACATAAATATATGCTCAAGCACTTTTTCCACCATTTAAACAAAATTCATTTAAAGGAACGTTTCAATGATAAACTTTCATTCATTTAAATATACTTACAGGAGCCAGAAATCTTTGAAATTCCAAAAATTATCTTATCGGAGATCTTTTTACTACACAAACATAACACAAAAAGCCCGCGTCACATATCACCATCGAAACTGTTTTGATTATCATGTTGCCAATTTTGATAAATAAATAAGCCAGCCACACAAAATTTCGGTAGAATCAATAACGAAACAAACTTGAATTATTTTGTAAATTTATTTTTATTTCCGACTTTAATCCCAGCGGTGAACAGGTATTCCAGTTAGTTTTTTTAAAAACATCTAGTCACGTGGTCTTTCTGAGAAATTTAAAATTTAATGAAGAAGATTAAAATGTTTAAATTTTTGATTACGTAAATTTTACTCATAAAATCAAAATTAGTTTTTGGGATGAAATATTTTTCATACACTTTTTTCCTAATATTTCCAAAACTTCAACAAAGACTTTTACTGAGATTTCTAAGATAATCACAAAATGCGTACGGCTAAATGATTAGACATCTACTGTGTTTTAAACATCGAGTAAAATCAGGATCGATCCTAGGGTGTCAACTGCCCGCGTGCAAAGACCTAATGTGCCACCTCAAAAGAGAATTTTGCATATTTTGACTAAGAAGCTGCAAGATTTTTCTCAAATAACTTTATACCAAATAAAACTACAATAAACTATTTTTTTAATAGAGGTATAACACACACTAAAAAGGAAAATGGGCATTGCTTATAAGAGTTGAGAGAGAGATATTGTACACAAAAATCACTTCTTTCTTCAGTTTTAATTTTTTAAATTGTAAGGCTATTATTAAATTGAAACCTTTTAATTTCCTAGAATCCATATTGAATTTAAAGAAACCTATGTCGAAGGTAGTATTAACCATATTAGATATTTCGCAAAGCAACTTTGGCAAAAAATCATTTTTGAGACGCCTTTGTATCGCATTGTATCGATTCAAAGTGCATCGCTAGTGTCACTAATAAGCAGAAAAATCTTTTCTATTGCGGTATTGCCTTCATAGTCAAATGAAGAAAATGTGTAAAAAGTAGACATTAATGTTGACATTGTACCAATTCACTCTGTGCACTAACAATCTATTTTTCCGAAGCTATGCTATCGAAAAATCGAGACATTTTGATTTTTCCATAAATATTTAAAATTCAGCATATTTATTAGACTTATAACAAGTAATAAAAAAAAATCAAGCAGAAAAGCATGCAAAGTTATATTATTGAAAATTTAATGTGATTACCAGTTTTTATTTCTGAAATTATTTTTTGTATTGATGAATCGATATGAATGAGGAGTCACAGTTTCCAGTTCATTATTGTATTATTTTATTATTGTTGTATTCAATTAAAAAATTTATCCGTGCTGTGTACATATTAAATCTTTCAGTAAAAATTACCTACATGCATAAATATTTATTTATGTAATTTCAATATTCAATAAAAGCTAAAAGTGTTAAAACAACTAATTAATTTTCTTATATATATTTGATGAAATTTGTTTAAACAATTGCAATTAAGAAATAAATAATGACATGATTTAAGAATAATTCTAATATAAAAAAAATTAAGAAAATCAAAAATATAAATCTACTTTAAAAAAAAAAGACAGAACCATTGCATTTTTAATTTTGATTTAATACTTAATATGCTCATTTTTTAATTATTCTTTAACGAGTTAGTGGTAAATGACGCTGACTGACTGGGTTCGAATCCCGGAGAAGGCATGGATGTTTGTAAATGTATAGTGCCTTTGCGGCAAGAGAGTACTCTAAATAGCCGTCAAGCAGCAAGTCCTCTCATAAAGTTGATGGAAGAGGAAGAGAGGTGGGAGGCCCATGACCTCCCCCGGATATTCGCCCACAAAATAGGAGTGGAACCGAGCCAAAATGTACCATCACCTCCATGGTGCTCAAAGCTAGGGCTAACGACAGGTTTAAACTACTAGATCCTTGCCACGATGAATATCGTGGACTTAGATCTGACACCGCCAGAGAAACAAGCATTAGGAACAACAACTTATATATATTTAATAATCTCAATAATTTTTTTATCTGTATACATGTAAGTTATATGATATTTCAATGATGTTACATTCTTATCCATGATCTCGGATTAATATTTTTCGACTCTTGTTTTTTTTTTTTAAAGAAATCAGGAGCTTACACAGACCTCTCTTACAAGGAGATGTTACACGGGTGGGGGAGGGGGCTCTATTTGTATGCCGCTGAAGGAAATTATCTTCACTGAATTTTATTGGCGATGGTCCTCGTAATTTTGAACTTCACTCAATTACCTCAGATGATACCTGAACCCGCACCCCGTCTCCAAAAGATCATAAAAACCAAAAGAGATCACGCGATATTAATGGGGAAAAACTGAATACTCCTAGTTTTTTTTTTTTTTTTTGGCTGTTGAGTACATATAACGATTTTACTATTCAGAATTACAGTCAAATGATAATGATGACACCTCTAAACGTACTTGATTCTCCCAATTTCTACAACACGCCGTGTAAGAGTTTAAAGGTCTTGTTGAGTAGCATATAGCATCACTCAATATTCCATCTGACAAAATCGTAGAGACATTATTTCCCTGACAACGATGGCAAAGTTTTGAAGTCACAAAACAAAACAAAAAA